>PISX010004365.1:0-122350 GCA_004024625.1 Mellivora capensis
TTAGTGAAATAAGTCAATCAGAGAAAGACAACTATCATATGATATTCCTGATATGAGGAAGTGGAGATGCAACATGGGGGACTAGGGGGGCAGAAAAAGAAGAAAAGAAACAAGATGGGATTGGGAGGGAGACAAACCATAAGTGACTCTTAATCTCACAAAACAAACTGAGGGTTGCTGGGGGGAGGGGGTCGGGAAATGGGTGGGGTAATGGACATTGGGGAGCGTATGTGCTATGGTTAGTGCTGTGAAGTGTGTAAACCTGGCGATTCACAGACATGTACCCCTGGGGATAAAAATTTGTTTATAAAAAAATAAAAATTAAAAAAAAATAAAATTAAAAAAAAAGAAAAAAGAAAAATATTCTGATTATAATAAACCTGTGCTGTGATAGAAAACACTAGGAAGGAACCTTGGTTTCTGGTTGTCAGACAAGGGCCTCTAAGGTGATATGACTAAAGTTGAGAACCAAACAATGAAAAAGGCTGGGAATATTGGCAATAGGGAAGCAGGGGGACCAGAAGGTTCAGGCAGAAGCAACTGCATTTGCTCATAAGATTATTTATATTTAGCCTTCGAAAATCCCTCCAGAATACCTACTATTCTCTTTTTATTAATGTTATTTCAGTTTCCTCTCTCAATTTTTAGACTAAGTTTTTTTAGATACACTGTTTTTTATTCTATTATTTCAGTTGATACTATTTTAAAATCCATTTTGGTAGGATGGATTCTATGGAATCTGACCTAAGTTTCCCCATATTTTATTTTATTTTTAAAATATTTTATTTATTTTATTTTTAAAATATATTATTTAAGTTTATTTATTTGACAGACAGATCACAAGTAGGCAGAGAGGCAGGCGGGGGTGGGGGAAGCAGGCTCCCTGCTGAGCAGAGAGCCTGATGTGGGGCTCGATCCCAGGACCCTGAGATCATGACCTGAGCCGAAGGCAGAGGCTTAACCCACTGAGCCACCCAGGCGCTCCCAGGCTCTATCCCAGAACCCTGGGATCATGACTTGACCTGAAGGCAGAGGCTTTAACCCACTGAGCCACCCAGGGGCCCCTCCCCATATTTTATTTTTAAAAATTTCCCTTTTTGCACTTTAAGTTTTGGGGGAATTTCTTGAAATTGACTTCTTTAGTCATTTGATTTTCTACAGCATTCATTGTCTTCATTATTTTTTAAATGTGGTAGTATAACTACCTCTTTACTCTTTAAATTCTCTTTAAATTCCTCATAAAGTCAAATAGTCTCATTTTTATACTTTCATACTTCTTGTTTATAATTCAAATAGGCAAAATCTTTTTTGAACCTTATTGAGGATATAAATCATTTGTGTCTGATGTGTTTTCTTTTTCTGTTTATTTAAATAACTTCATAAGAATAAACTTCTGTATCTTTCAAAAAGTCACCTTCTTTTGAACTAAAGAATCTTTTAACAGGCCTCATAGGTTTTTGTTTTGCTTTGTTTTATTTTCTGTCAATAAGAGCTTTCTGATTGCTCAGTATTGGCATCAGATAGAATTAGACAAAGGTCAGTGAGTGTCCCTACCTATATGTAAAGATATTTGTTTCAATTTCTGTGTATGATTATACAAGGAAAAGTGAGATCAAGTGGTAATTTGAGTATAGATAATATCCTAAAAATGCTTTAATAATATTAGTGGGAAAAGAAAAAAAATGCCATACAGAATCTGTTTAGTTTCATAGTTTTGTGTGAAATATATTTGAATTAGTGAATTCTAGCTCTAAAATTGTATTGACTTTTACTATTTTATTAAATTTTTCCAGGGAAAGAAATTCTGAAATATTCAGAATAGGCAAAATTGTGGAGATGGAAAGTAGATCAGTGGTTTCCATGGGATGGAGGAGAGGGAAATGGGGTATAACTACTAATAGTATGGTGCTTCCTTTTGGGGTGATGAAATGTTTTGGAACATGATAGTGGTGATGGCTTCACAGCATTTTGAATGTACCAAATGTCACAAAATTGTGCACTTTATTTTTAAAAAAAATTTTAAAGATTTTATTTATTTATTTGACAGAGAGAGACACAACAAGAGAGGGAACACAAGCAGGGGGAGTGAAAGAGGGAGAAGCAGGCTTCCCGCTGGGCTGGGAGCCAGATGAGGGGCTTGATGCAGGGCTCAGTACCCACCTGAGCCAAACGCAGATGCTTAACTACTGAGCCACCCAGGTGTCCCAATTGTACAGTTTAAAATGGTTAGTTTTTATGCTATGTATATTTTACCACAATTAAAAAAAAAAAAAAAGGATCTGCCTACCACAAAAAGAAGAAAAGGCAGTTCCTTTCTCTTAAGTAACAGCTTTGATTATGCTGTACAAAAGGATGTTTCTGTTTCTGATGGACAAGAACAAGAGCAGCAAAATAAGAGGCGAACCCTGGCCCAGGGGGAGGCAAGTATGGCTAGCACATTGTTCTTTGTTGGGTAAGGCACCTTGCAGTATCAAGTGAGCCACCTCCACAATACATGATACAACAATTTCCACAAGAAAGGTGCCTGCTTCAAGAAAGAGCAGACTAGAAAAAGCAATGGTCTTTTATTCCAGAGCATATAGTTCCTGCTAAATAGAAATAAAGACTCCCTGCCGATCAATGGAATAGGCTTCTGTGTTGGCCAAACTAGAAGATAGTTCTGCTCTCAAGGAAGAGGCTTCTTCTCCATTGTCTTGCATGATCACAACAGAGAGGGGCCCTTTCTATATCCGTACTGCTTAACAGTCCACTTCCCGTTGGCCTTAAGTTGGTAGTCTTAGGATTGAACATTCATAATTCATTAAGTGGCTTTGTATCAGTGAAGTCCCCTCAAAAACTTAACAGTCTTCTGTAGTACTTATTTGTTGGTCTAATAACTACAACCAAGATTTTTACTTCACTGAACTCTATATTCTTCCCACATCTAACCCCTGGTTTAATGGACACTACCTTGAGTCAGGAAATAATAACCACTAATCAGATTTTCTTCTTAACCAAGTTTGTTCATTCTGTCTGGTGGAGAATACCTAATGAAAGATCCCTAGAGTAGGCAAAGGTCTCACTCTCAACAATTATACTTTCTGCAAATTTGTTTACTTTCTGATTCTCTGAAAGTATTAACTTCAGCTCAAGGATAGAGAAATTGGTCTTATAAACCCTGAAAAGCACAATATAAAGGGATTCTGTCTACTTAGAAAGCCTATTATAGACAGAAAGCATCTTTATTCTCAAGGCTGCTTTTTTCCCCCCTTTCTTCAAGCTTGACATCCCTTAGACTAAATTTCTCTCTGTTGTATAGTCCCTGGTGGAAAGCCAGAGGATGAAGCCAACACATGATATTTGAAATTTTTCACAATATTAACTTTTTCTAACTCTGTATTTCCCTAGTAGGAGACTTGTTATGCAAGAAATAAAGCAAAAGTGGTGGGGGGGAATGTGAAGATAGACAATAATTGTTCATTAAAATAGCAAAGTCTGTTAGATTCAGGGCTTAATAAATGTTTATTGAATTATTTTCCATGGGTTCCTAGTTGTTTCTGCTTAGCTTTTAATATTAAGAATGTTTTCTTATTTTAGAAATCTTTCTTTACCTATTCTTTTTTCCCCCCTCTGATTCTAAATACATCTGTATTATTATGATCAGGCTGCCATATAAAATACCACAGAGTGGCTTGAAAAAAACGACAAAAAACCCCCCAGAAAATTACCTTTTCACAGTTCTGGATGCTAGATATCCAAGATCAAGACGCCAGCAGGGTTCATTTCTGGTAAGAACTGTCCTCTGACTTTTAGATGTGTTCTTGCTGTGTCCTCATGTGACTTTTTCTTTTTGCGTAAGTGGGGAGGGGGAGCTCTCTGGTGTCTCTTCCTTTATCTTCTTCTAAGAACACAAGCCCTGTTTGATTAGGGCCACCCTTATAACCTCATTTAACCTAAATTACCTTCTTAAAGGCCATATCTCCAAATACAGTCACACTGGGGATTATGACTTCAACATTTACATTTTGGAGAGATACACTTACATCCATAAAAATTGACATTTTTAAGCAAAATTCTAATAATAACTACATTTCTTTAGAAATATCTGTTATTCTCACTATGAAAGGTATATTACGACTTACATGTCAGGCATTGCTCACTACTATTGATTAGATAGGAAATCTTTCAGGTTGAAGCAGGGAAATTTACTAGGTTAAGAAAAAATTATATAGAATGTATTAGCACGAGGTCTAGAAAAGCATAAACATGTGATTATGTGCTTGCAAATGTATGTTGAGTTGTTAGAAGTAGTATATGCCAAATTGATATACTGAATAAATGAGGTCTTGGTAAGATATAGGGAGACAAAAGAGAGTAGGAAGAAACTGAGAACTCTGCATTCTTGTAACCATGGAAATGAAGCATCCTGGGGAATATTGCTAAGTCTGACCAAGAGGAGTAAAGATTTCAATTAAGAATGAACTGGGTTGTCTTCATTCCTGGGTTTCTTCACTTAGTGGACCCCTTTGCAAGGTAAGCCATTTGTCATGAGTGTCTAATACTTTGTGGACACTGAAGGTGTAGCCGTGAATTAGACAAACAAGTGGACTAGATGCAGGTGATGCTGCATCTTGTGTCACCTTAGCCTCTGGCAGTAGACGACAATTTTGGTGTAGGCTGACAGCTTTTCCACTCATGTATTTTTGCTTCTCAATCTAAATGTTGGGTTTTCTCCAGAACTCAGGAAATTGTTTATCCCATGCAACGCATAGCTCAGCAGAACTGGGAATTGAGAATTATCAGGACTAGTCCCCTCAATGGGAAGATTCTGAGGTACAATCACATCTGCTGTCATGCTTGTTCTCAAAATGTGCATTTGTTCCAACACAATCGATATATTAAGGAATGATTTGAGCAGAACCCAAGTTTTATACTTTCTTATGCATGATTTCTTCCATGAGAAACATTAAATTAGGGAGTGGAAAACTCCGGCCCATTGCCGATTTTTATAAATCAGATTTTATTGGAGCACTACAGACAAGATTGTTTTTTCCTAAACCTCCTTTCTCCGACTGTGGTAGGGTCTGTAGAGCCCTCAATACTGAAAATGTTTACCATCTGATCTTTAAGAAAAAGTGTGATAATTCCTGATCTTGGTGAATGGACAAAACAGCATGAAGCTGACCAAAGCTATATAACAATACAAAAAATAAAAATTAAAATTAAAAGGCACATACTCACATACCTGAAACATCTCCCTGACCTCAGAACAGGGCATATGTTTTGAGCCAAACCCAGACACAACTTGTGTAACAAATTTCTATCAGATTTCACACAATTGTTCTTCTACCACTTTGCAGTAGCTCACAAACTGTAACTCTTCCCATCCATCAGCAAACATCAGGGTCTCCTCAAAGCCAAGTGCCATAGTTATTGCAGGTTTGATGTATTTCTTAACCATTTAGCCTGTGTGACACTGTGCTACTATGTTTAAGCATCCTGTCTTTTTTATGTGTGACTGATGAAGGTTTTGAGTATTGTGCTCCTGATTTCATTTTTATTCCCACAATTCCTGCAGTTTTATTCCATGTTTTTATATAGTACACTACTTTTTTTTAAGGAATGTATGTGACACACCATATCAGAACTGATTGCACTTTCTACACTAGGTTCCTCCAAAGGGCCCCAGAAGAATGAGCCCCAGTTGGCCAATCAGTGACTTGTTCATTAATAGATGGAATAATTAGCTTCTCTCACTTCCCTATCTCACTTCTCCCAGACCCTTTTTGGTACTTCCTTAGATGACTTTTCACATAAACGACTTACTCCAAACTCCAAATACGTTTGTTTTTTTGGTGGGGGGTGAGGATTAAGACAACAGATTCCTGCCCTCATGGAGCATATATTCTAATTTGGGAGAAAAAAATATAATCAGATAAACAATAAGCAAGCAAGATAAATATAGATTGTGATGAGTTTTGTGTAGGAAATAACGAGGGTGATGAAGGAAAGATAAATTGGAGGAGGTCTCTTGAGAGAGAATTCAGGGAAGGCCTTCTTGAAAGATGATATTTGAATTGAGACATAAAGAATAAAAGTAAACCAATGGGGTAAAAATTTTAATGGTGTCATAATGGAAAGATTAGAGAAAATCACTAAAGGGAAAAGGACCAGAATGGTTCATGGTGATGTTATATCAATACCTGAGGATGTGTTGAGCACTGCAGTGCACCCCATTCTCCAACTGATATGGGAACAGCCAGTATAGGTGCATTATGTCTTAATAGAGCCATGTTATACTCAATGTATAGAAGGGACCACACCTGGAAGACTGAAGTCCATATTTAGCATTTGGGAATCAACATAGGTAGGTAAAAACTGTAGCAACTTCCTGCCTTAATTGTTCTCCCTGATCTTTATACAAGTAAGGTTTTCCAAAAAATATAAAAACCAGTAAGTAGGATGAGAGATCAACAAATATGGTGAAAAATAAACTATATGGTACAAATAAAGGCTTTAAAGTAAGAATCCAGGGCACCTGGGTGGCTCAGTCAGTTAAGTGTCTGCCTCTTGATTTTGGCTCAGGTCATGATCTCAGGGTCATGAAATTGAGCGCTGTATTGGGCTAGGCTCTGGGTGTGGAGCCTATTTGAGGTTGTCTCTCTTCCTCTCCCTCTGCCCTTCCCCAACCCTGTGCTCTCGCTCTCTCTCTCCAAACAATAAATAAATAAATAAATAAATAAATAAATAAATAAATAAATAAATTAAGTAAGTAAGTAAGTAAGTAACAAAGTAAGAATCCTCCAAGTCTCTAGTGGGAGGCTCTCAAGGAATGGTGGTGGTGGTGGTTTTGACATTGATGCTGGCAGCTATGATAGAGAGTGTGATAATCATGACACTGATTGATTATCATCCCTAAATGCAGAAAAAAATTAAGTAGTCTCAACCATTAGGCTTCCTGACAATTTGAAAGAGACATAATTCGAACATTCTTTATAAGAGTGGCTCTTAAAACTTAAAGCATCTTATCAAAAAGAGAGGAATGGGGGAGGAAAGAATGGGTCAAGAGAAATGACATTGCTGAATCTTCTATACATGATCACTCATTATCATATTTTATATTACTTTACTCTCCTTTGCAATAGCCATATGTAAGTGATAGTTAATAGTCTACCTAATTTTTACACACAAGGAAACAGAATCTTGGAGAGGTTCTATGATTTTCCCAAGTTTACAGGGCTCATTAAAACCAAAATGTATCTAACTCCATGTTAACAGAGAAAAAAAATAAGTTGCTAATATAGGCTGAATAGGTATCTATAATTTCAAAGAAAAGAAAAAATACAGGAAAAACATGCCAGTTTTGAGTTGAATATTTTACTTAGGAAAGATTGGACAGGTGAGAAGATAAGAAGTGCTGCAGTGGGACATGAGATCTCCTCACTCATTGTACTGTCTTACCAGTGAATTCATTCTTGTGGATCATCACTAAGATAAAGGGTATTGAGCTTACTGTCAGTAATTAAATATTTGTGCTGATTTTGAAAAATTTTATGAATACAGTAGGGAAGCCAAACTGATTTAGTTGTTTTACTAAATGCAAATTAGCCTCAGTATAATGGCAGGTGTTTGTATAATTAGGAAGAGGGCCAGAATATTATTTGTAAGAAATCCTGCCCTAAAATTTGAGATGTGAGAACTATGTCAGTTGACCAAATTCCATACCATAAAGCAAATGGTTTTAAATTTGTTTAAGTTTTAAAATAGCATTAAGATTTAATGCCTTTAAGGGACACCTGGGTGGCTCAGTTGGTTGAGCAGCTGCCTTCGGCTCAGGTCATGATCCCAGCGTCCTGGGATCGAGTCCCACATCGGGCTCCTTGCTTGGCAGGGATCCTGCTTCTCCCTCTGCCTGCCACTCTGTCTGCCTGTGCTCGCTCTCTCTCGCTCTCTCTCTATGACAATAAATAAATAAAATCTTTTAAAAAAAAGATTTAATGCCTTTCAATTTCCCTATCTTCTTCTTTTTCTTTCTTTTTATTGATTGATTGATTGATTGATTGCATATTTTAGGGATGAGGCTGCTAATGCGCTCATGGCAATTACTTAACATGAAAGAGTATGGAGCTAAAGGAAAACCCATCACAGCAGCTGACTCTCTCATCCCCCATTCTCTTCCTTTATTTTTGCCTTTCAACTTTTCCTACATTTCTCTTTATAAATTTCAATTTTAACTTAATAAATTTGTTTTTCTTAAATTTATCTCCATTATTTAAAAAGTCTGTTCTTTTATCTTTTAATTTTTTTGAGGCTAGTTGACACACAATGTTACCTTAATTTCAAGTGTACAAAGTGATTCAACATCTCTATTTGTTACTCTGTGCTCACAAGTGTAGTGCCATCTGTTACTATGCAACACTGTTACAACATCATTAACTATATTTCCTATACTATGTCTATTATTCCCATGATGTATTTATTTTATAACTGACAGTATATATCTCTCACTCCTTTTTACCCATTTTGTCCATCCTTTCACCCCCTTCCCTGTGGCAACCATCAGTTTGTTCTCTGTATTTATAAGTCTGATTCTGCTTATAATTTGTTCATTTTTTCACTTGTTTTGTTTTGTAGATTCCACATATGAGTGAATTTATATGGTATTTGTCTTTTTCAGTCTGACTTATTTTACTTAGCATTATACCTTCTTAGGTCCATCCATAGTTTCAAATGGCAAGATCTCATTCATTTTTTATGGCTGAGTAATATTCCATTGTATTAAGCCACATATTCTCGATCCATTCATATACAGATATTCATATACAGATATGCCTATACAGATAGGCACTTGAGTTGCTGCCATATCTTGGCTGTTATAAATAATGCTACAATAAACATAAAGGTGAACATATCTTTTCAAATTATCATTTTCATTTTCTTTTGGTAAATATTCAATAGTGGAATTGTTGGATCATATATTTCTATTTTTATTTTTTTTAGGAAACTCCATATAATTTTCCAGTGTACAGTTTACACAGTGAACTAATTTACATTCCCACCCACAGTGCACAAGGGCTCCTTTTTTTTCACATCCTTGCCAGAACATGTTATTTTTTGTCTTTTTGATTCTAGCCATTCTGATATATAAGACACCTCATTGTGGTTTTCATTTGCACTTCCCTGATGATTAGTGATGTTGAGCATCTTTTTATGTATCTGTTGGCCATCTGTTTGTCTTCTTTGGAAGAAAAAATGAGAAGCATCCATATTAATAATGAAGAAGTTAAACTGCCCCATTTGCAAATGACATGATAGTATATATTAGAAACCCTAGAGACTCCACCAAAAAACTAGAAATAATAAACGAATTCAGTAAAGTTATAGGGTACACTATTAATACCTAGAAATCAGTAGCACACTGACACACTAATAACAAAGTGGCAAAAGGAGAAATTAAGAAAATAATTCCATTTACAATTGCACCACAAAGAATAAAACACCTAGCATTAAACTTAACCAAGTAGTTGAAAGACCTATACTATGAAAATTATAAAACACTGATGTAAGAAATTGAAGACAACATAAATAAATGGAAGGATACTCCATGCTCATGGATTAGAAGAATTAATATTGTTAAAATGTTCATACTGCCCAAAGCAATCTACAGAATCAGTGCAATCCCTATCAAAATACCAACAGTATTTTTCACAGAACTAAAACAAATAATACAAAATTTGTATGGGACCACAAAAGACCCCAAATAGCTATAGCGGTCTTGAGGAAGAAGAACAAAACTGGAGGTGTCATAATTCCGGATTTCAAGATATACTACAAAGCCGTAGTAATCAAAACAGTATGGTAGGGGCGTCTGGGTGGCTCAGTGGGTTGGGCCTCTGCCTTAGGCTCGGGTCGTGGTCTCAGGGCCCTGGGATCAAGCCCCGTGTCCGGCTCTCTGCTTGGTGGGGAGACTGCTCCCCCCCCCCATCTGCTTGGCCCTCTGCCTACTTGTGATCTCTCTCTCTCTCTCTCTCTATGCCAAATAAATAAAATCTTAAAAAAAAAAGCAAACCAGTATGGTGCTAGCACAAAATAGACACATAGATCAATAGAATAGGATAGAAATCCCCCAAATAAACCCATGCTTGTGTGGTCAATTAATCTATAACAAAGGAGGCAAGTATATACAATGGTGTAGAGATACTATCTTCAATAAATGGTGCTAGGAAAACTGGAGAGCTAATAGCAAAACAATGAAACTGGACCACTTTATAACACCATACATAAAAATAAACTTGAAATGGATTAAAAACCTAAATACAAGACCCGAAACCTTAAAAATCCTAGGAAAAAACACAGACAGTGATTTCTCTGGTATTGACCATAGCAATATTTTTCCTTTTTTTTTTTAATATTCCTTTTTTTTTAGATTATATTTATTTATTTGACAGAGATCACAAGAAGGCAGAGAGGCAGGCAGAGAGAGGAGGGGAAGCAGGCTCTCCACTAAGCAGAAAGCCTGATGTGGGGCTTGATCCCAGGACCCTGGGATCATGACCTGAGCCGAAGGCAGAGGCTTTAACCCACTGAGCCACCCAGGCACCCCAGCAATATCTTTCTAGATAAGTCTTCTAAAGCAAGGGATGCAAAAGCAAAAATAAACTGTTGGGGCTACATCAATATAAAAAACTGTTATATAGTGAAGGAAACCATCAACAAAACAAAAAGTCACACTACTGAGTGGGAGAGATATTTGCAAATGATATATCCAATAGGGGGTTAATATCCAAAATATATAAGGAACTCATACACTCAACACCAAAAAAACCTCACAAAAACCCTAGAAACAAACAAATTTTTAAAAATCTAATTAAAAAACAAGCAGAGGATCTGAACAGATGTTTTTCCAAAGAAATCTTGTTCTATATTATACACTTTTACTATACCTTTAGTTTAGTCTTAACATTAACAAATTCTTTGTGACTCCAAGTATTCTCTGTACATAAGTCTTATTATTGATAGAACGTCCTACTGGCAAAATAGGCTAATCAAGATTTCAAGAACTTTGGGGAAATTGCCACAAACATACTACATTATATAAATATATTTTTCATAGCTTTATTTTATCAGTATGAAAAAGGAAGTAATGGGGCACCTGGGTGGCTCAGTGAGTTAAAGCCTCTGCCTTCGGCTCAGGTCATGGTCCCAGGGTCCTGGGATCGAGCCCGCATCGGGCTCTCTGCTCAGCAGGGAGCCTGCTTCCCCTCCTCTCCTCTCTCTCTGCCTGTCTCTCTGCCTACTAGTGATCTCTCTCTGTCAAATAGATAAATAGAATCTTTAAAAAAAAAAAAAAAAGGAAGTAATTGTACTAATCTTTATCTGAGTAATGTGCTTCTAGGAAACAATGATTGTTAAGAAATCCTCTCACTATTTTTTAAGAGATTTTATTTGTTTATTAGAGAGAGAGAGCACAAGCAGGGGGAACTGCAGAGGGAGAAGGAGAAGCAGGCTACCTGTGGAGCGGGGAACCCCATGTGGGGCTCGATCCCCTGGGATCATGTCCTGAGCCAGAGGCAGATAGTTAACCGACTGAGCAACCCAGATGCTCTCCTTTCACCATGATATTTTCCAAATTCCCTCACCATTTTGTTTCAAGAAATGGTTAATCTAAACATAAAAATCCTTTTCTCTTTCTCAAATCCCCCCCCCCCCCAAAAAAAGACTTACCTTCACCTTTGCCTATTTGTAGTGATTCAGGTTAGACCCATCTCTGTCCTTTGTCATGATTCCCATAAGATTCAGATAATTTCTTTATTTCCTCTATAGATTTTCATAAGTGAACATTCTCACTATTGTAATAGCCTTAACAGAATCATCCAGTACTAGTAGAATTGTCAAGTACCTTTTGTTTCTCACAAAAGGTTGAATGGCTTGGAGAGCATATTTGAAGTTAGACTTGACAAAGGTTTTCATCACATCCATTCTTTGTCATTTAGGTAGCCAGATGGCTGAAGAACATTGCACATAACAGCTAACTGGTTCTATTCACAAACTCTTAGCACAAATATAGCTACCTAAAGCAGCAGAGACTGTGTCTTAGTTCATCACCACCAAATGATACAAGTTGAGTATCATGAGATGACCTTCCATTCAAAGTATTGTATTCCTACCATATTGACATATACTTACAAACCTATCCAAAACACAAACAAAAACAAACAGAACAAAAACAAAAAACCATGCAAGTTTTAAGTTAGTGCATGGTGCATAGTGAATGCTCTATAAATATTAGTCATGTTTATTATTATTGTTAACTAAGTGTCCACAGTTTTTCTTATAAGTTAAACTTTCATTTTTCTGGCTTGGAAGGTCTTCCACATCTGAGTATTCACTAGTAGATGCAAATCCAGTTGAAATGGGTAACATCTGAACCTATTGGAAAAGCTCTAGATTGGTATGAATTTCAACAACAGAGGGGCCAAAGCATTCTCTGTAGTAATGGGTGGGTGGCCAAGAAATGAGGAGGCACTATAAACAATCTATTTATAATTTGGCGTTATCCTGATCACTCAAAGTCATGGCGGCATTAGATAATTTGGTCTTATTTTTATTTTTTAAAAAATATTTTATTTGTTTATTTGACAGAGATCACAAATAGGCAGAGAGGCAGGCAGAGAGAGGGGGGGAAGCAGGCTCCCCGCTGAGCAGAGAGCCCGATGCGGGGCTCGATCCCAGGACCCTGGGATCATGACCTGAGCTGAAGGCAGAGGCTTTAACCCACTGAGCCGCTCAGGCGCCCCGGTCTTATTTTTAACAGGATAACAGATTTATACTCTATACTCAAATATACAAGAAACAACTTTGCTGAGGCAAGTTTGCTTCAATTCAGCCATTAAAACCATCTTGTAAAGGCCACTTGCCCTTGGTCAGAAAGTCCTCACACATGGTGACTGCTTTGTCCTGATCCCAGGCCTTTGCATACTCATTGTATTTCTCAGTTTCTCTGTAGTTCTTCAACCAAGACACGCAAAACATCTGAATTCCTTAGAGTTCATACAGGGCTTGAGAATGAGACACATTTCCAAAAATTTTTTTAATAGAAAAATATAAAAGGTTTTCTTCCTTTTTCTAGAACTTGTATTCCCACATCACAATAAATGTGACTGTGTCGAGCTACACATAGAGATTTGCTTCCCAGGAAAATATGCCACTGCCTAGTGCTAGCACACTCTAGTTCCCCAACTAGTGTTTCTCCCATTTTATTTTTTAAATCCTTTATTCCCACTTTGAAAGATGGAAAGCAAGGACATATATCTTTGTACCCTTTCCACATGTCTGTGTGCCCCCCCCCCCATTCACTAGTGTGATAATGGGAGAATTCTCATTTCTTTATTATTTACCATCCCATTCAAGGCAGAAACCACCCAACATCTGCCTCCATGTTTCACTGGATCCTAAGAATTTCAAGAAATTCTGCTGGCTATGACAGATGGGCATCTCCATGATAACCAGTATGAGAGAAAACCAGAGGGATTACCCTCTAATGTTCTATTGGAGACTCTTGGTGTTTTACATGACTCTCTGGAGTAGAGGAAACACCAAAAATAATTAAGCTTTGACTTCCCAGCAAACCTACTGGATGAGAACTGTTATCTGACCATCACTGAACTTAAGTAGATTAAAAGAAAATGAAGAAACATCTCTTGCCAACTTTAATTTGTGGACAACTCATATCTGCTACATAATGTTGATCCTCTTCACTATAAGTTCAAAATTTTTGGTGATTTGCTTAACATTCACAATGGTACGGGTTTAGAAATTGATACTTTTAATGTAAAATAGATTTCTTCCTCTTGAAATTGCAATTTTAATGGATTTAAACCTTGCATACTTTGCATAGACTATAGAACTTATTAATTCTTCTATAGGTAATTGAACTTTTGTAATGTACTACACTTGAATATCCTTGCATTTTCCCATCATCATATAGTATGGCAAGTATATCATATTTGCAATATCTATATTGCTAACAGTTGTGGCTTTTAAGAATTTGAGTATCTTAGAGATAAGACATACTCAACCCACATATTAATTCTTTATGCTGTGAAAAGTACCTAAATCAATATACATTTTAGAAGAAAAAAAAATCAATACTGCCCAAACTCTAGCAAGTAGAATATGTCCTTGTGCGTCAGGTGAGTGTTGAAGATCTGTGAGGAGACCTATAATTGGATTGATTTTTTTTCTGGCTTTATAATACATCTTAATTGACCACGTTATATTACTGGCATCACCCTTTGCGGTAAACCTTGCATTCAGGATCAGAGCCTGATTTTCAGTTGTGTATGTTTAGTGTGTGACACCTGAGGGACATCTGGGGTCATCTGCTTAGGGATGGACACAAGGAAACTACTATAAGGACAAAATGTCAAAGAGGATCTGTAAACTGATTTTTTAAAATTTGTTTGTTGTTTTTATCAAGGTCATTACCATAAAGAAATATAGCTTTTTGCCTTACCCTGGAAAAACGAATGAATATTATAAATAATTGAGTTCTAATTCCCCAGCAACAGACCAGTTGAGGGCCTTCCATTGACCTTTACTGAACTCAATGAACTTAAAAGAAAATAAATAAATGAGACATTTCCTACAAACAACTCAAAATGCTAATGTAAATATGTTAGAATTAGATAAAGGAGTACATAAATGATCCCATTAGGTGTTACAGATAAAATCATACTTCATCAAACACTAACATTTTTATATTGTCTGTACTTTAAAGTCAATTATTTGCTTGAAAAGTTAGACATCCCTGACTTTCTCGGAGCTAGAGTTTGCTTCATGTGTTCTTTTCAGTTACACTTAGTTGCTGAGATGCACCCAAGTGGATCGACTGGGTTTCCCATTATTCCTCTTCATCACTTGCTATGGACTTAGTTGTGTCCCCTCCCAAATTCCTATGTTAAAGCCCTAATCTGCAATGTGTATGTGTTTGTAGATAGGGGTTTTAGAAGGTGATTGAAGTTAAATGAGGTCCTATGGGTGGAATCCTAATCCAGTAGGATTGGTAGCCCCATAAGAAAGAGAAGAAAGAGAGAAATCTCTCCTTCCACATGCATCAGGGAAAAGCTGTGGGAACACACACCTGCAAGCCAGGAAAAGTTCCTTTACCAGATCCAACCATGCTGGCACTCTGATCTCAGACTTTGAGCCTCTAAAACTGTGAGAAACATATTTTTGTTGTGTAAATCTCCCAACCCATGGCATTTCATCATGACAGCCTGAGATAAGACATTAGCATTTTGTAAAAATACCCCAACCTCTTACCAATTCAGGTCAGTTGCCTGTGGTAATATAATGTTGACCTTTCTTGCCTGCTGGTCCTTGATTATAAGGAATCCAAAGGGCCATGGTGGCAACTGTAGCTTATAGTTCATTGTGTCCCTTGCTATGTCCCAAGGGTGTATCCTTTTTGGAAACTGTCCTCTATCCTTACAGAAACCAGAACTGCAAGGATAGAGAACATAATTTCCTAAGTAGGTGTTTCCAAATGATGGTAAGTGGGACCATTCCTACTAACATCCCTCCATTCTCAGGTCAGGGCATTCTTATTGGGAAAACAGTACCACATACAGTTTGGGTGTTTTGTTTTATTTTGTTTTGTTTTGTTTTAGTACATAAACTGAGTCCTAAATTTAGTCCTGAATGATGACACCACATCCTTGAAGACTATTGCTCCCAAACTAGCACTTTAACATTGCCTTCAGTAGGCCATCCCTATATTAGAGGAGACCACCTTCTGAGTGTTGCAGTATGTGGTATAATCAGTGGATCCCACTTTTATAGGCTCACTCTTGCATATTTTGCGGTAAAATGGGTCATTTGGTTAAATGTGATATTACGTGGAATTTAATACCTGAGATAAGGCATACACTAAACCCATGGGTAGTGTTTCTGGCTCAGGTTCTATAGTCAGGAAAGGCAAATCCATACTGAGAGAAGTATCCATCTCTGTAAGGATAAACCACTGGCATTTCTAGGACAGAAGGCCCAGTGTTGTCAACTTTCCATCAAGTGGCCAGTTGGTCTCCTTGAGAAATTGTGTTATATTAGTGGCTCACTATTTGTCTTTGTTGTCGACAGGTTGAACATTTAGGGCAGCAGTAGATAGGCTATTCCTGAATGTAGTAGTTATATCATAGCAATTTTTTTTAAAGCTTGTACCCATATGCCATACTGACTCACTAGTAAACCAAGCTTGATCAATTTCTTACTCTTTGAGCTTGCCATTTGGACACCCCCCCACCCCCGCTTCATAAGGGGTAAACAGGGATGGTTGCTTGTGTACCTTGAGGGGTGGCTGGGTATCTGGTCATGCAGCTTACTTGTGCTCTCTGGTCCTCTCCAACCTCCATTCCAGATGTAACATTTCCATTCTGATGGTTGCTGCTGGGCCTGTTGATCTTCATGAATTGATGGTGCTAATAGAATCCAGATACTTGGTGGGGGATCAGTGGTCAAGCATAAATCTGTCTTATAATGGGCCAGTAACATTCCAGGAACTGTTTATTGAAAAGTACATCATTATCCACTGTGGATGGCATCATCTTGTTCCAGAATCTCAGAAGCCTACACTCACACTCTTCGACTTGGACTTATCATAAATTCCACACAGAATTTTTTTCTATCACTAACACCTCCATCACTAGATATCGTGGCCCAAAAGTCAATCTGGACTTTCTGTGGCACCTTCTCTACTCTGGACCTCACTCAGGGCTGGCAGCCTTCCGTATCACACAATATGTAGGTTGAAGCAGTATTGCTGGACTTGGAATGTTTTGACTCTAGAATCTGAAGCGTTCCAGTAGATGCTATGCTTCCTTGTCTGTAACAGGGGAGACGAGTGGCAATTTGTCTTTTATTTATTTTTATTTTTATTTTATTTTTTTTGCAATTTGTCTTTTAATTTAGAAGGAATAACCTGGCATGTCCTCGATCATTGAGACTCTAATATTTTTAATGAAATGGAAGATCTCTGAATCTCTCAATTTTCATAGGGCTTAATCCCCACTCTTTCGGTGCGTTTTACCAAGCCTTCCAGAGTACTAACCACTTCATGCTGAGTCTGCCTGATCACTATGATGTTACCAACAAAATAATCAATTCATGTTCTGTAAAACATTCGGAAAGCACGTATCTCTTTTGAGTATATTGTGAAAGGGAATAGAAGAGTTTGTATAACCTTGGGACAAAACTATAAATGAGTATTTTTCCATTCTATGTGAATTCAAGTGATTTATGATCCTATTTTCTAGCTACAGACTTGACACTTTGAAAGGAGAGAGGGATTGGATAGGAAAAGCTTTAGATTGAAATGCAATTAAAAATCTAGGCTAGGATCAGGGGGAGTCCTCAGCAAAACTTTCCTTGGGGGGGTTCAATGTCGGACAGAAATGACCTGGCTCTATCTAGAAACCTCCACTGTTCAGCATTGCTGGCAGCAGTCTAGGGGAAGCATGGCCATGGCATGGCTGCTTTGGAGGAAGAGAAGATGTCCTGGAAAGTCAGGCGGCTATACTCTCTACAGCAGATTTTTCTGAAGGGAGATCCAAACCAAGCAAATCCATGGTTGCCACCAATAGAGAGAAGAAAATATCTGTTACCTCTGATTTCTCCATAAAGATTGTGAGTTAAAAAAATGAAACAAGATGGCATCAGGAGGGAGACAAACCATAAGAAACTCTTAATCTCACAAAACAAACTGAGGGTTGCTGCAGGGTGGGAGGGTTGCTGCAGGGTGTGGATGATTAATGGTCATTGGGAAGGGTATGGGCTATGGTGAGTGCTGTGAAATGTGTACCCTGATGATTCACAGACCTGTACCCCTGGGGCAAATAATATATTATATTATTTTATATATAATATAATATATATAATATATTATATTATATGTTAATAAAAATTTTTAAAAAAGATTGTGAATTTGAAATTTCAAATTTTCAAGTTTCACTTTCACAGCATTTGACAATCCCTCCAGTGGAAACAAAGAAATCACTTCTCACAGTACTCATCCTTACCTCCCTAAAGAAAAGTTGAACAAATATATAACAAATATCAGATTGAAGGGATCCCGAGTAATTATTCTGTCCAGGCTATTTCAGTCTAACTCCACATGTATGTGGACCCCGTCACTCCTCCTTGTCTCTCCCCATCCCAGCCCTGCTTTGTGCTCCTACATCCTGGGTGTTAGAATAGGTGATATTTTAGGTGACTGGCATTCAGGGATTTTATTTGATCACTTTCTTTTTTTAATTATTAACACTTTTTCCAACAAGCAGGTATAAGTTACAGAATTATATCTGATTTCTAGTGGTTTAAAAAAAAAACTACCATTTTAGTATTCAACCTGACAGAATAACAGCCAAACTGAAGGGTGCCATGCTAAAAAGATTTATAGATTGTGAGAAATATAGAGGTTTTGAGCTTCAAAGGAAGAAATGTTACAAACTGGGTGTGCTTTGGGACCTTTGTGTATGTTTTCCCACATTAAATTTTGTGTAAGAATATTCAGTCTTATTCTTGGAAGTTCTGTGAAAAGTATTACCTAGTAAAAAAATAAGACCTATTTGTTCTGTTAGTTTTTCAATGTGAATACATGATATTCTAATGACCAGTAATATTAGGTACAGAAGGCAGGTCCTTCTTATCTTTGTGGTTATCCACTTTGATGAAAAAGTCTGTATGGTTTTTTTGTGTGTGTTTTTTTAATAGGGATTCTTTCACTCTATGTTCAGACTATCTCACATCTACTGCCTTTAAATTAATCTCAGCATCCATTTACAGGGTTCTTCACTGTTTATAGTTTTCTCCATAGATTGTTTCATCCATCTGTGAAAATCTGTTTTTCTTTAGTTGTTTTTTTTTCTCTGAGATAAATTTTCTTCTTCTTCCATTAGAGTAAAAATCATCAAAATAGACACTTCATTTAAAATTTATAGGTGGTGGGACGCCTGAGTGGCTCAGTTGGTTAAGCGTCTGCCTTCGGCTCAGGTCATGATCCCAGCGTCCTGGGATCGAGTCCCACATCGGGCTCCTTGCTCGGCGGGGAGCCTGCTTCTCCCTCTGCCTCTGTCTGCCACTCTCTCTGCCTGTGCTCGCTCTCTCTCTCTGACAAATAAATAAATTAAAAAAAAAAGATTTAAAATTTATTGGTGGTAATGTATATCCATCATTCTTCATCATTATACAAATTGAATTAGTAATACTACCGTGCATATACATTTGATTTATTACTTACAAATACATATGTACAAGTATAATATAGTATTTTAAATATAGCATACTTTGAATATCTGTTAGTAATTTAAAATCTTTTGTTTGACAGTGAAAGATAACTCTTTAAAAAAAACACTTTGATTCCTTATGAAATCCAGAAATACTGTTGCATTTAAATTCAAGTAACATGGCTACAAACTAATTACTGTATTATGTGTTTAAGGAAAGATTTTTCTTACTCAAAATTGAGAACAAATACATCTCTTGAGGAAAGAGTTGTCTATAAATAAAATCTCCCCTTCATCTCCCATTTATTTTTTATTCCATTCCATTTGGAGTTTTCCCTCTACCATTCAATTTAATTACCTTTGTCAAGGTCACAAATATTTACCAAATCCTATGGTAATTTATCAGTTCTTATTTCACTCAATGGACTTAGGTTGCATATTTAAGCACTTCTTTGAGAATTCCTTTTTTGTCTTGGCTTTCATAATGTCATATTTGACTGTTTTATTTTTCTCCTCTCTTACTTCCCTGGACACTATAACTTGATCTCCATTACTGACTAATAAAAACATGTTACAGTATTCTTTAAGACCTGTTTTGGTTTTATCTGCCTTGTCAACTATAGTATTCAGCTACTGCTTCAAAATTGAGCTAGTCTGCTTAACTTGAATATTTTTCTTTGCATAGGGTTTTCACAAATCTTTTGTAAAGAACAAAATCTCAATAGCATGCAATATTAAGAATTTGCTTCTTATATATCTGTAGGTTGGCTGAAGTGCCTCTGCTGATCTTGGCTGGGCTTACTCATGCATCTATAAACTGGAGATTGGGTGGACTAGATAGAATCAACTGGGAAGCTTTGATTAAAATTGAAAGTCTGTCAGCCACATGGTTCTGCTTTATGTGTCTCTCATCTTTCTACAGTACTGAGCTAGAAAGGACATGTTCTTTTCATGGAGATGACAGATATTATGAGGCAAGCCAAAGCATACAATGTTTGTAAGTACTATATTCAGAATTGGCACAATACCAATTTCATTTGTGTTCCTTTGATCAAAGAAATTCACATAATTGAGTCCAAAGTCAAGAAGCATAGAGATACATTCTGCCTTTAGTGCAAGGAAATGCACTATTACATGGCAAAGGATGAAGAATTGGAGCTAATAACTTAACCTACCACACTGATCTAACTTACTAATGATATTCATTATCTTCAGTTCTACAAATAGATTACATTTTTTTCCCATTTCAGGATCTTTACACATAATGTACCCACTTTTTGGAATATTATTCTTTCTAATATTTGCCCTACTGCCCCTTATGTAAGATTCATCTCCTTAGAATGATCTTTTCTTACCATTATAGTACAATCAATAATCTTCTCTCACTTTTTCACAGTGCCATATTGTTTCCTTATAGCAATGTATGTTGTTCTATATATTATTTTGTTTTGCATGTTTCTCCCTCCAGAATTCAAACTTTGTGAAAGTAAAGAGTATATCATGGCCACCATGATTGCTCAGCACCTAATGCAAGGTTTTGCATATGCTGTTTAATCAATAAATATTTGTTGAAAAATAAAAATAAAAATAAAATAAAATAAATATTTGTTGAATGAATAAAATGGAAAAATATGATTAGGGCATTTTTTATTTAAAAATTATGGAATACAGGTAGAATCAGAAATGCTCTTTATGCTATAGAAATGTCTTTATTGTGGTCGAAAGGGGGAGGCCAAGAGGATGGTTATTAAGGATAGTGAAATGTTTTCTTTTTTTTTTCTTTTCTTTCCTATTCTTGTCTTTATTTTCCTTTAATTTTCTTTCATTTCACTTTGCTTTGTTTTTTGATTCAGAAAGCCTGTTACATTTCTACATTAGAAAATGAACTTACAGTGAAATAATATCACAAAAGCAGAGACCTGTTAGAACATCATTGCAATGGTGCAGGTAAGATGATGATGTGGAATAGATTGGCAAAACAGATATAGAAGATTTGAGAGGAGGTTGGTGAGTTCCATCTTGGACATACGGAGTTTAA
Source organism: Mellivora capensis (assembly GCA_004024625.1). Taxonomy (NCBI): domain Eukaryota; kingdom Metazoa; phylum Chordata; class Mammalia; order Carnivora; family Mustelidae; genus Mellivora; species Mellivora capensis. The sequence continues at coordinate 21,298 of PISX010004365.1, forward strand.
GGGGGTTTTAAGAAGTGAATGGAGGTATCTAGTAGGTTATTGGAAATGTAGGCTAGAAGAAAAATTTTATTAAATGTTAATGCATAGTATTTGTAGCCACGACAGTGGGTAACATTGTTTCCAGGATCTAACTGAAGAGCAAGAATGACAGGCATCCTAGAACTTTGTGCTTAAGGAGCTCTAGCATTAAGTTTGTGTAGGGGAGATGAAACAGTAAATGAAAATGAGAAGGTACAATTAGAAATGTAAGAGGAATGCTATGACATCACAACCACAATAGAAGAAACTATTTTCTGAAAAAGAAAAAATACTGTTGAAAGATTAAATAAGATGTAGCAAGTATAGTACCCAGCGGAGATGGATGTGTGGAAGACCTATTTTCCATAATCAAGAGGAGTTCAGCAGTGCTCTGTGGATGGAAGCTAGAACAGAGTAGACTGCACTTCAAATAAGGAAAAGAAATAAAGTCAGCAGGTACAGATTCCTCTTTGAGAAATTTCTCCAAGAAGAGGAAGAAGTATGAATATAAAATTATGATTCCCACTGTATAGTCCCACTTCTAGAATATCTTTTTTTTCCCCTTTAGCACGTGAAGTAGTCAAATATCTAGATGTGGAATGGCTAGTCTTCAGTTTGTATTTTAGCCTCACCAATTACTAGTCATTTTATTTAACTTCTAATCCTCAGTTCCTCATATTTAAAAATGGTGATAATGATACCGAATTTACTGTCATTTGTAAACATCAATGAAATGATTTGTGAGCATATATGACTATTGGAGAGGAGATGCTTCATAAAAATTTGATTTTGGAAAGGCAAACTTTAGAAAACTAATGGCAATAAGCACACTTTGTCAAACAGAAGACCTTTTAAGATATTTTTTTCTATTTATTTCCTTTTACTTAAGTTTAGTACTATGATTCAATACTTTGTTTTGCTATTTTTCTTTTCTTTTTTACTCTCTTTGTCCTTATTCATTCTACCAGTGTTTGGAAACACTTTATGCTCTTTGTTCTCCCTTCAACTTCTGTTTGCCTGAACTCCTCTCCCTGGTCCACTGCACACTTGATTCTTGACAAATGACATCCTTACATCATAGTTGTAATTATGCAAGGATGTGGATGATTCTCCAAATGACACTTTTTTTTTTGCCTGATACCATAAATTTCTGAGCAGGTATTTGTTTCTGTCATTTGTTACTTACCTCCTGGGGGCTTTTTAATATTAGAAATTAAACAGTTTAGTAGCTTGCTCTTGCATACTATGCATGCTGTGTGGGACACTTGACACTTATCAAGCACTGTCACATGTGACTTTTTTTTTTTTTTAAGATTTTTATTTATTTGACAGAGAGAGATCACAAGTAGGCAGAGAGGCAGGCAGAGAGAAAGAGAGGAGGAAGCAGACTCCCTGCCGAGCAGAGAGCCCGATGCAGGACTCGATCCCAGGACTCTGAGATCATGACCTGAGCCGAAGGCAGAGGCTTAACCCACTGAGCCACCCAGGCGCCCCGACATGTGACATTTTTTTTCTCATGATAACCCTATGAGACATGTGGCTAATAGCATCCTCACTTTATAGATGAGGAAACTAAGGCACAGGGAGGTTGAGACACTTGTTCAATATACACAGTTACACTATACTTCGCAGGTCCATAGGTTCTTGTTGCAGTTCTAAGATCTATATATATTTTTAGCTCATTTTCTGGTGATAGAAACTTGACCTTAACATGATTTAATCCAGATGCTTAAAGTGGTAGATATATTGGAGAACTTCTCTTTTGACAGGGATTCCCAAATATATCTGCAGGCAGCAGGGAAGATATTCATGGGGAAAGAAAAAGAAAATAAATTGTTTTGACACATACATACTTAGGTACGTATTTTTTCTGCTTGACGTGATGCTACATCCTGAGGATACAGCAGTGAACTCAATGTAAGTAAGAGTCTGGCCTCCTGGAGTCCATGTACTACGGAGGAAGTATGGTTGATAGAACAAGACTCCTGAGGGGGCAGGAGGAGGGGGATCTACGCAGTGCCATGCAAAGTGTGGTTTATTGATAGCAGCACCTGCAACACCTGGGAGCTTGACAGAAATGCAAATTCTCAGGCCCTCCCTAAAGCCCACTCATTCAGAATCTCTGCCAGCGAGAGCCTGGAATTTGTGCGATAACGCTCTCTTAACCTGATTTCTGTGCACACTTAACTGTGAGAATCTCTGTCCAGAGCACACACAAAGGGATCAGCCTTGTTAAAGAGGAAGGAATGAAAGGGAAAGCATATTGAAGTTCTGAGGTGAAGTTCTGTGGTGAAATGAGACAAGATGGATTCCACCAGAAGGCTTTCACGTTTTATCGACGTATGGCTGAGAGGTCCCCTGCTGAGCATATGCTGTGTGCTCTTGGTCCTTCTGCACTGATGTCTCCCACTATGTCCTTATGTTACCTGTACTCTAGCCAGTGCCTCGTCTCCCAGATGCAACAGGCACCTTTCTCTGTTATCTAATATGCTTTCTTACTCTTCTAAATTTATTAAGGTCTCCCCTTCCTGCAAACCCTCCCTTGAATCGGTGCAGCCTTCTCATAGAAATGGCTTTCCTGTGAATTCCGGTTGCAGTCTGTAGCAGTAGAGGTGTGCGGTAGCCGGAATCTGGAGCCAGGTGCCTGGCTTTACAGCAGTTCTACAAAGTAACACGTGATTTTAGGGAAAGTTACTTACGTTTTCTGAACGTCGGTTTCTTCACTGTCAATTGCAGATGATAATAGTATTTACCTCATAGGTACACTTGGCACATAGTAAACACTCTTTCAATTCTTAGCATTTATGTTTTATTACCTACTCCACGCTTACCCCCAACATAGCTACCTATATGTTTTCTGTATATCTCTACCTACCTAAAAACGTGTGTGTGTGTATGTCTCTCACATACATATGTGCACACATGGTTCTTGTCTCACTTCAAAGGGCTGAATCTTAAGTGCTCCATCTATCCCCAGACAGTTGTCTGGGGACCTAATGAATGTGTTGAATAAACAATGACTTAATTGTTCTCCATTTTACACTTTTTTCTCTCCTGTGTCTTGGATCACACCATCCCCCTTAATGTATCCTATACAGTATTTCAGAAACAGTGTTCCATGTTATTGCTCCGGGAGGGGAAAAAACACTGATGTGATAGGAACAGTGAGCCTCGAGTTTGAATACTCCTGTCTCTCAGGTTTTCAAGCTCAGCACTCTTGGTATTTTGAACTGGGTAATTATTTGCTGTGGGGGCTGTCCTGTATATTGCAAGCTGTTTAACAGTATTCCTGGCCTCTAGATACCAGAGGCCAGTAGTGCCCCTATTCCCATTCCTATTGGGAAAATAAAAATTGTCTCCAGACATTACCAGATGCCCCTGGATGGCAAAATTGCCCCTAGTTAAAAACAAATGACCTACCACTTGTATATTTATAGTTAAACATTGTCACTTTTTAGCTACATGCAGCCTCAGTTGGGTCACTTCACTCCTCTCAGCTCCTAAGCCTCAGATACCTCATCTGTAAGATGTGTGCAATAATAGGTACTGCATAGCATTATGAATACTAAGAGGTTGCATTGCAGGACTGTGCACAGAATATACTGATCATACAATTTGTTAATCTAAATTTCAGCAATCCCTAGGCAGAACAAGAGAAAATGTTGAAATGCATGCAAGGGATGGAAGAAAACCATGCCATGCCTAACTCCCGACTTTGGCATCACTTTCCACTCAATTTGACCCATGTTTGCTGTGCAGCTAAAATTGGCACTGTTCTAAGTAACCTTCACGCACCACCTATCTCTTCTGGTAGCCCAAACTTAGAGACAAATCAGAAGTGGAAGGAGAAAAAGCACAACCAAAACACCCATCAGCCAAGGGTAAGTGGGATTCTGTAGTTAGAGAGTTGATTCTTTGTCTTTAGAGAATACATCTCATTCCTGGGAGGCTTCACAGGGTTCTAGCACCTACAGCAAATTTGGGGGGTACTATTCTTTATATCTGAAAAATAACATTCCTGAAGTGGGTAAATTAATTATGAGAGGAAGTAGGCTATTAAATAATCTTTTTGTAGCTTAGTAATGAAAAAACTATCCTGTAGAATGAAATTATTCTTTAAAAATTATGATTTAGCAAATGAATTCTAACTTCTTATGATATTGAAACCATAAATAAAATATTATAATTACTGAAATAATTGTGATTGCCTTTGAATGTAAAACCAAATTTAAATATGTCAAAAGATACAGATGTGGGGGCCTTTCCCAAAGGATGTTGTGGCTCTTAGATGTAATCAAAAACTTGGACCAACAATGTTGCTTCAAAATTGAACTAGTCTGCTTAACTTGAATAGTTTTCTTTGCATAGGGTTTTCAAAAGTTTCCAAATTGTTATAAAAATATCTTTGTTCATTTTCCCATCTTAAGAAGTGAAATGATTTGAGATTTTACTTGACAATACATGTTCTTGAAATGCTTCAAGGGTCTTCATTTTCATGAAGAATGAGTAATGAAGAGGCAGAAAACTATGTGTTGAAATATGTAGAAAATTCTTTTTAACAGTAGTTTCCAGATACCCACTGGTTTTCTCTAAATTCATCTCTGCTAGATAGGAGCAAGTACAAAAATACCTAGATAACTTAGAATGTATTGTACTTAGTTGATTTTGTCAGAAAATGTAATTTAAAATCACTGGGGTTCTTACTGAGGTCATCAGTCTCTGAACTGATATTTAAAGTATTTGTGTACTTACTACAATTAACTTAGAGTCCCAAGGGATTCTTGTTAAAATGTGCATTTTTCTTTTCCCTCCTTCTTTCCTTTCTTTCACCCTTCTTTGTTTTCTCCCTTCTTCCAGTCTTCTTCAGATTCAACAAATACATTTATTGGTTATGTAAACCTGTTTCAGATGGTAAATTCTATCACTATTAAAAAACACTGGGTTACTCACAGGTCTAACTGCCTCTAGGAAGTAATTTATTTCACCACTGGAAAATAGTACTTTGACAAAATGTGTCATAGACACATTGTTATAGCTACTAAATGTGTAATTTATAGTTACTAGATATCTAGCCATTTCTGCCATTCACTTTAGAATTAAAACTCAATCATAAACTGCCACACAAAATAATTTAAAACTACTTTTCCCTACATCTGCCTTTCTTGACTTCAAAAGGACTAAGAGAGAAAGAAAATAATTATTGCTCATAAATGGCAGGTAAATCGCCGCTGTCACCCTGCCCTTGCACATACACACAGATAAGCATAAACACACACAAACACACATAATCTTCCACTTCACCCATATGCCAGTTTGTTATATAAGGATTTATAAAAATAGATGATTGTTAGATAGAAAACTTTAGAGAAAGTGCAGGTCTGTTTGTGACTCAAAAAATGAGTTTTCATCCTGTGGTTTAATTAATTATTCACAGTTGATTTCTCTCTTGATTCCAACTACTCATTACTTTTATTTAGTAGTCAACTTATAATTGCTTTTCTGATATTGCTCTGGGAATACAGTTTCTTTGACTTTTTGTATAAGAAACAAAAGCTGAATTATTTTTCTTGACTTTGCTATTTTATCTGTATTTTTCCAAAATGAATAAGACAAGTTGCTCAGACTCTATATCACAGATAATAAAAAAATAAATAGGAATGACCTTGACCTTTCCCGTGATTATCCCATTCCAAAAATATATTCAATTTACTCTCATTTCATTAGGATTATTGTAAATATTTCCAAGACCTACTTCAGCTCTCTCATACATATACACAAACACACACAAAGGCATGATGAAAATTCTAACTTAAAGATTTATGCTTCTATACATTCTGACTAAATGTGTATTTGTACATTCTGTATATATATAATTATATGTTATATATTTCAATTATATACTTTCAACTATATATAAACATATATATTTGCAATTTGTACTTTTTACTATATTTTGTATATTTTAAAGTATTTTCCCCATAATTTAAATATCAAAATATTTTATCCCTGCTTGATAAAGAAGGAAACAAAACATAATTTGGTTTAAGAGCTTATTTAAAGTCACACATCTGAGACTAGAATCTGAGGCATAGCTTCCTAGCCTAGTAAACATTCCCCTACATGTTTTTACTGAGTAGGGTTGTTATAATTCTCTTGAGGGAAGAACTCATGAAATTGACTTGTTTGAGCCCAGTTACATACATAGGAAATGACTGATGTAAAATGGCATAACCCTGACATGGAACATTTAATTTAAATTTCATTTTGTGTGTATCTTTCCAATCAATGTAGACAGGCACATTCTCTCTTACCATATGAATAGTATTCTTTGGAATTTTTTAAAATGTAATTTTACCTTTTTCAGTGTTCCAAAATTCATTGTTTATGCACCACACCCAGTGCTCCATGGAATACATGCCTTCCACAGTACCCACCACCAGGCTCACCCTATTCCCTACCCCTTTCCAAAACCCTCAGTTTGTCTCTCAGAGTCCACAGTCTCTCATGGTTTGTCTCCCCCTCCGATTTCTCGCAACTCACTCTTCCTCTCCATCTCCCAATATCCTCCATGTTATTCCTTATGCTTCACAAGTAAGTGAAACCATATGATAATTGACTCTGTCTGCTTGACATATTTCACTCAGTATAATCTCTTCCAGTCCCATCCAGGCTGATAAAAAAGTTGGGTATTCATCCTTTCTGATGTCTGTACTGCCTAGAGCCATCTATACTTTCAGTGACATCCTGATCAAAATTCCACTGGCACTTTTCAAAGAGCTGGAACAAACAATGCTAAAATTTGTATGGAACCAGAAGAGGCCCTGAATTGCTAAGGAAATGTTGAAAAAGAAAAACGAAACTGGGGGCATCACGTTCCCTGATTTCAAGCTTTACTACAAAGCTGTGATCACCAAGACAACATGGTACTGGCACAAAAACGGACACGTAGACCAGTGGAACAGAGTAGAGAGCCCAGATATAGATCCTCAACTCTATGGTCAAATAATCTTCGACAAAGCAGGAAAAAATATACAGTGGAAAAAAAAACAGTCTCGTCAATAAATGGTGCTGGAAACATTGGACAACTATGTGTAGAAGAATGAAACTCGACCATTCTCTTATACCATACAGAAAGATAAACTCGAAAGGGATAAGAGACCTCAACGTGAGACAGGTATCTATCAAAATACTAGAGGAGAACATAGGCAGTAACCTCTTCGACATTGGTCGCAGCAACTTCTTTCAAGATATGTCTCTAAAGGCAAAGGAAACAAAAGCGAAAATGAACTTTTGGGACTTCATCAAGATAAAAAACTTCTGCACAGCAAAGGAAACAGTCAACAAAACAAAGAAGCAAGCCACGGAATGGGAGAAGATACTAGCAAATGACACTACAGACAAAGGGCTGAGCAAATGACACTACAGACAAAGGGCTGATATCCAAGATGTATAAATAATTCTTCAAACTGGACCCCCACAAAACAATCACATCAAAAAATGGGCAGAAGACATGAACAGACACTTCTCCAAAGAAGACAGACAAATGGCTAACAGACACATGAGAAAATGTTCATCATCACTAGCCATCAGGGAGATTCAAATCAAAACCACATTGAGATACCACCTTATACCAGTTAGAATGGCCAAAATTAACAAGACAGTAAACAACATGTGTTGGAGAGGTTGTGGAGAAAGGGGAACCCTCTTACACTGTTGGTGGGAATGCAAGTTGGTGCAGCCACTTTGGAAAACAGTGTGGAGATTCCTTAAGAAATTAAAAATAGAGCTACCCTATGACCCTCCAGTTGCACTCCTGGGTATTCTTTGGATTTTAAATCTGCTCTGCCTCTCTGTTCTCTTCATTCCCACCCCATGCTCATACACCCCTACCACCGTTGCTTGACTTTTACTGGGTAATGTTCCTGGTTTAGGTGTATGCATGTGTGTGTATGCATGCTGATCATGGCTGATGACATGTATGAGTATATTCCTTTTTGTTTATTGTGATACACTGTATTCCAGATTCTGCTTTTGCATGGGGTGCTTTATAAATTGTTGTTAGAGTTCTCATTAAGGCTCTTTACAAATAGAATGCAATATTCAAGCATCCTACCTGACAAGTAGACAGGGAAGCTAATTATTCATTTTTGCATTTCTAATCTCAAGGAAAAAGAAAAGAGGTGTGAGTTTAGAAAACACAGACAAGGTGAATACAAAACACTCACTATTCCAAGACAGATGCCAGTGAATCAACTCATTTGAGAATAGCTATGAAATATTCAAAGTCTGTTGTGTTGGGACAGCAGAACTCATGTGGTCATGCATAACAACTTTTACAAAGCTACTTCATATACATAACTGGTACTATTCCTTTATACTAGACATAAGCTTGGGTAATTTGAAATGGGAACCATAGAAAGCATCCAGAAAACAAACTAAGTTTAAAAAATGTTTCCTTTTATTTCTTTTGGTGAAACCAAATTATACAATTGTCATAACTTACTAAATAAACTGTAAACTCAATGGAAAATATCACTCACCCTCTCTAACTTGTTGTCTAATATTTGAAAACCAAGCTGGGCCATTTGTGGGACTGAGCTACTCTTGAAGTATACTGCTGGACTGTCCCCAGTGGACTTTGGTAATATAGAGACCACGCATTGGGGTTCAGAGAGGTGTGGCTGGGATCCAAATTTTTGAGTCATATTATTTCAGAGAAGTTTGTGTTCCCTGGGAAGTTAATATGCCAGGAGTTTTAGTTTAAGTCAGTAATTATAAACAATATTTAGTTTTATTAATGTGGCTGATATTTTAATCAAAAAAATAATGTCCTATAAAATATCTGGAGAACTTACTGGCTATATGAAAAAATATTAATATTAAAAATTTATTTTCTTAACATCATCAGTATGATAAATTTACACAGGTGATCTGCTAAATCTTGCCTAATTTCTCGGTAAAACACAAATATACACCCTGCAAACAGTGCTATTGTACATCCCTGACTGGGACATCCCCAACTGAGAATATACATAACATACATACATATACCAAGGTGGTTTTCTAGCATTTTTTTCCCCTCTAATTCACTTTCTAATGACTTGAATTCAAGGAGGAAAATGAAAAACTGGCCACAAAAGATGTCACAAGTTCCTCTCTGGAAATGAAACCAATATGTCATCTAATTTCAAGGAATATAAAGTAGTACTTCTATTTCTGAGCCTGATGAGTATGAACAAGGTAATGATCTTTTAGCTAAATTCTTGTGATGGACTTCTTGAAGCAAAAAAGAAGTAAGGAAATTATACTATATTGAAATAAAGCAGCTCATTTATTATTTTCAAATTTCTTACTTCCTATTAGAGTAGCCAAAGCATCAAGGGTTGCTGTAACCATGGGAGTCTGGCAGATTAGGCTTATCCCACAGAGAAGCCTCTTGTGAAGAGCCTAAACTCTAATGAGTCAATCCAACAAAAATTTGGGGGGGCATTTAATTTATGGCCGGCCCTCTGTGGGAGCTCATGGCCAGAACTGGCATTAGATCTATGACACTGTGAGAAGTAAAACATGAAGCACAGAAAGGGATTGCCTCGTATGTAGCAGGCAGACACTGACATGGCCCTCCCCCAACCCAGTGGTACCAAAGGCACTGAACTATTATGTCTTCTATTTGCTAGGAAGCGCGTTCTTCATAAAAGGCCCTGACCACAAAAGATGGAAGGCATCCTTGTGAGGAACTAGGGAATTCTAGGTCCCATTCGGAAACTACAACTGCTTGCTCCTTTCACCTTTATCTTCCATATCATTTGTACTGACTGTTTATAATCTGCTAGTAAACTCGAGTGAAAGCAATTGACACCAGAAGTGAATCTTCATTTCAGCAGATATTCTGAATGAGATAGATCTTTGTTCTTCATGTCGGCTCACATTTTGCTAGGTGCTCTTGAAAATGCAAGAAGAGGGATTCTGAATCTGAAAAACTTAATCTTTGACATTTGCTGTTCAATTTAAATCTAAAGATTTTATTTTTGTCAGTTAAATAAATGAACCAGTCAGTTGTTTTTGGGTTTTTTTTGGTGTTTTTTTTTCATTGATTTAACGGACTCCAGTTGACCATATTATTAATTAACATGGATGTTAAATATAGCAGTCTTCTGTATATATGGACCCCTCAGGTTTTCCTTTTAATTCTGCCTTTTATTTCCTTTAATTTATTAAGGAAATATTTATTCTTTTGTTTATTTCCTTTAATTCTTCCTTTCAATTCTTCTTTAAGACCATACGAGAATCAAGATACTATATACAATTAAGCTTCTTCATATTTTTTGGATTTTAGATGGCATATTGTATTTAACAAATAGCTTTTAATGTGGGCCCTATTTTTTAATCTAATTATTGCAATTTTTTTTTTTTTTACATACAAATTACTTAAAGGAAAAAAGAGACTGGTTATACTACGTGCAGAGCTGTTGAGTGCACTCCATCCTCTGGAGAAAATACTGCAGTGCCCCATCTGTTGTTACCTAACCTGGAACAGAAGACTTAAATTACTTGCCCAAGATAGAAAAGAGGCCATCAACCTAGTCTAGATTATAACTGCAAATTCTCACAAAGTATTCTCTATGTATACCCTGAGTTAAGTAGAAAGAAGATATTCACCATCATATTTGAAAAACTTTTGGTTATCCAAAAATTGAAAGTGAAACTTGGCAAATGCAGGAAATGCCAGACTTGAAACATAATTATGGCCAAGGCTAACTGCATCCCTTTTATCAAGATAGATTATATTTACTAAATAGATTTATTAATTAAAATAAATATTTATGTCTGCTTACATAGTGTACTTCCCATGCATTCAAGTAGGGGAATACCAAGAATGATCAAATCTAGTCTTGGCCACTATATGGATTTACCAAAAACATTAAAATTTTAAAAAGAAATTCAGAAATTTGGAAAGCCTAGTTATATTAATTAAATATTTACAGCAATATATATATTTAGCTTTCTGTCAAATTCTTGATACTCTCTCTTCCAAAGTCCTGGAGACCTTTAGAATAAATCTTCTTTGTTAGCAGGTATTTTCTTTGTTAATGCACATATTTAATTGATCCAAGGCCACCGCTAGACTCTCTGGTATCTTTGTGCAGACAGAAAAAATACTCTGGGTAGTTAAGAAAGGCAAGCCCATGGGCACTGTGCTTGGTGAGCTGAACACTGGCTAGATTTGAGTTCCCACTTGCAACCCCAGCTGGCACTTTTATGTAATGTCTGATATGTACGGTGGTCCCGAGTTCGCCCTCTGCTGTGTGATAAGTGGTCATTATCCACATTCTCACTTTTTAAAAATCATCTCGTCCAGTTTAATAATCCTGTCCTTTCATAGAGGGTACTTGACCAATGGATTCTTTACCCTGTAGTTTTAAATTTTTGTAGCCCAGACTCCAGCTTTAAATATCCTTGGATTTATCCAGAGAGCACAGCAACAAAAAGGTAAAACTAAACTCCTTAAGAGATGGCTGCAAAATGTGGAAATTTAAAAAAAATAAAAAAGGAGAAATCATCAGTGAGTCCAAACAATTGGGACTTTAAAATGTTTTAGGTTAAATTCAATCCCATGAAGGCACCCATGAAATATTTATACTTTAATGTCCTCAAAGTAGTTTAATCTGATCTGCCAAGTCACAGCTACAGTGGAATACTATGTCCCAGGGTCAGGAGATGTGCTGAACTCAGCAGGATGGGCCCAGTTTCCACAGCCAAAAATATATGTCCTGCAGGCTTTGGTGAAAATGCTGTAACTAAACTTCTCCCTCAGTTCTCAGCCACAGAGCTCTCTTGGAAATGTTAAAGAATTTTCTGCTTCATCTCTGGATTTTTTCATTTCTTAATTGATATTATGAGTAGAAGCGTCAGTATGTTATAGAGTTGCTACACAATTGCTACATACACACACAGGGCATTAACCAATTGTCAACAATTTTGAAAGACCATTTATAATGAAAACTATGAGGTTGGTTCAAATTTTAAATGTCATTAATACCTAATGAGGAGAGTGTTAAAATGGAAGGATGGTGGAGTAAATCAATCTTAATTGATTTATCAGTTACTCAGAATAACACCATGATAAATAATTATCACCTAAACAGGACTGGTTATACTATTTCCTTTCAAGTGATATTTATGACATATTATCAGCGCACACTGCTTCAAAGCTTACATATGTTTTTCTCATCCATGTAATCTAATCAAAGGTGCAAACCCTGGATCTCTGCCAGTACAAACCTTCCTCATTACACGGTTGCAGCCTGCTTGGTCCATCTGGAGTTGCTGGTCTGCTTGATGTCACATGACAGATCCTACTGGTGTGGAAGATGAAAGGATGTTCAGGCCACGTGTTTGGGGATGACAGTTTTCTTTGTGAGGAACCACAGAGTCACAGCTTGTTAAATAAGCCTGTGACAGTGATAAAAGACAAAGCCATCAGTTTATAGCAGAATATGGCCTATCTGCCCATGACAAACTATGCTATCTTTACTCACACACGCTGACATCTCATAAAGCATTCCCACAAGTGGTGGCTAGAAATAGTCTCTGAAGACAGCCCCTAAAGAGAGTAATAGCTTGCTGCTTATCTTTGAGCAAATGAATGGAAAAAACCTGGAGTGCACAATGTAGTTCTTTAAGCTTCACAGATAAAGGTAGCTTTCTACTTAGGACATTTTGTGTGGTGGGCCTATTTCACGTAACATTAAGATCTTGAGCAGTGACATAAAAATGACTACGAGGTCCCTGTTTCCAAAGACATGCTAATTTTGAACTCTCTTTGTATTGTTCTAGAAACCCACAGGCCCACTTTACAAGACTGTTTCTGTTTTTTCAGAAACAGTGTAGCTATTAACCAAATAATAATCAAAGAACAATAATAAGAGCTATTACCTAGTTAATGCTCATAATGCGCTGGGCATAGTGCTAATCATACAGTATACATTTCAGTGAATCATTATAACTCATATATCATCTAAACATAACTAGATGTACCATTTCCTTTCACGTAATAGCATCAGTATTCTCATATTGCAAACTTGGAAACTGAGACAAATAATTTGCCTAGGTCACTGAATGGATGAATCCAGGAATGGAATGTAACACTCCTGATATACCATTTCCACACTACCAGAATAGTAACAAAGAGAATAAGAAACATAAAAATGGTTGAAAAAAATGTGAGGTCTGTGGTCTTGTGTCCCTATCTGAGGTCACATCTAAATTCACCAATAATTTAGATCAAGAGTGAGAGTTAAAAATTGTTAGGGACAGGAATCTCAGGATGTCAGAGGATTATATTCTTTCAGATGCTTTGCCAGTATGTGATTATTCACAAAAGGGAGAAGTTTTCAGTAACATTTGACCACTTCTTTCCTTTGCTTCTTTTTGTTCTTCCTCCCACTTTCCTGGTTTCTTTCTAGCCATCTTCCCGTGACCCCATTTCTTTTTGTCTGACTCATTCATACCTGTCTGTGATGTCTTTGAATTTTGGTCCCTCCTCTGCCTTAGCCATTTTACACACACACACACACACACACACACACACACACACACACACTCTCTGCTATTATGCCCTATTAATCATAGGATGTTTTTACATAGTTCCAAATTGTTATACACATATAAATTTTGGCTCTGTCCTCTTCCCAGTGAATTCAAATTTCTTGAGAATGTAAATGGATCACACACTTCTCTTGTATTTGTATCAGACTTTGCAGAGTCCTAGACAACTGGAAGACACTCGGTGAATGATTTTCCAATTGAAGTGCTTTGCTCAGCTAATGGTTTCAAAAACTAAAGAGGAGACTAAAGAGCGCCAGTGTAAAAAGAACAATAATACCTGACAAATTCAAATTCTGAATAAGCTTTTCAGTAGCAATAGAAGTTTGCTTTGAAAAAAATAAAAGTGGCTTCTTTGGGTCTATGAAAATTGAAAAACAACAACAACAAACAACCCTTTCCATCCAGTGGTTCCTGATATTCTAAGGGGACTAGCGAAGCTACGTTGCTGTTTTGGTTTTGATGGCCACCTTAGCTCCAAGTCATTATGACAGTCTCTTAATAGAATTTATTATCACACGAGGATGGAAATTAGTACTGAAAAACAGTGTTTTAATTACAAATATCAAATTAAAAATGTTTCAACCTGAAACTGAACTTTTAAGAGTAATTAACTGATCTTAACTGGTTCTCAACTTTGAGTACCTATTTGAATCAATTGAATTCTATATAAATAAATACACATTTACATGTATTTAATACAAAAACATATTAAATTTATATAAATTATGGGTATATGTATTAAACATTAAATGTATATAATTTATACATTTATATTCATATAATACATATGAATTTATATTTATATTCTATTATGATATATTCTATTTCTGTATTTGTATTCATATACACATATATTATTTATACATCTTTCACACATACAAATATATTAAATATATATAATATTGTGAATGCCATTCCCACAAATGATTGATTGAAAGGTGCCAAGACATTGAAAAAATATTTTCAGGTGATTTTGCTGTGTATTCAGAGTAAGTCAGTGATCTAATTTAACTACAGGTTGGTTCTAGACTCTTTTCTATAACAGCCCTCCCCAAGATCATGCAACCTGTTTCTTTCACACCTTCAAGTGACAAGGGCAATTTCAATACACATAACAAAACTCTTACGAACTGAAAAACTTGAGGTCACTTGCAAAGTACACTATTTACAACCAAGAAAGAGCACACAAGATTCTTAGATGCAATAATTAGTGTATTTTACAAATTTACTTCAAAATTTAGAAAGCACATGCCAGAAATATGGCTTTCAAATTCATGTCTTTCCCACTGAAAGCTTGATGTTATTTGTGAGAAAAGTGGGGAATCAAGTAGAAAATGGTTAAGAAGAGACCAGTGAAAGATTCTTGAAGAGGAAGCAACAGAAAAAGAAAAAGAGTTAAGCTGGAAAAACAATAATTACCTAGTTCACGTTCTGAAAGTTTGGCCATGTACTTTCCTTAATTTTTAGCCCCTATCTTCAAGTTGAAGAACAGTAGTACAAACCATTTTTAAGTGCATGCATGATTGTGTTCTGTTACTTAAGAGCACTGGCAGGGTTGGTAGGAGAATGTGAAAACTCTGTATCAGGTGACTCAACTTATTTATTGAACATATAGTATATAAAAGTCACTCTTAGAGAGTAAGGGCTTAAAGTTAGCAAGAGTAGCCAATACGGATGGCCTAAAGAAGTTAGGTTTGTTGAGGTGGACAGGGTAGGTTTGAAAGAGACCAGAAGTAGCCAGTAGATGGAAAGACAGAAGTAGAGAAACTGTCAGTATCTGAGGGGATGTGAAGAGAGCAATGAACAATGATTCTGAGTGATGTACGAGCTTGACCTCCTGAAATAGAGGAAGAATAAGGTTATTAGAAAATAATTGCCCAATTAGGAAGATAACCTTCTGAATGATTTGATTGAACTAATGATTTGGGCCTCTGTCTTCCCCCAGACTAAGAATCATATTGTAATCCCCAAACTGGAGTTTAAAGAAGGGATGGGAAGGATGATATTGCAAGTGAAGGATATATGAATTTCAACTGAAGTTATTTGAAGTTTATAGGGGCAAGGGGGAAGACGATTACCACAGCACTATGCAATATATAATCTAAGCTATTAAGATGATTAATGTATTCTCTTCCCTCCAACAGATAAATTAGTAAGATGATATTAAACAATAAAATAACATTTAAATATAACAATAAAAGAGCTGTCATGAGATTAATAGAAGATTAATTGTACTATGATGAGTTATTCAGAAAATAATGGCTCTAAGTGTCCCAAAGAGGTACAGATCCCTTCAATCTGTAGGGCTAAGGAAGCCTGAAGATAAACCTTGTGAATGGGTATAAGTAGAAGATAACATTCAGGGGAGAGTATTCTGTCATTAGCTGCTTATAGGCAGAATCTTAAGATAGTTATATTAATATCCTTTCTAGGAGTTAGATTTTGGCCAAGGATAGATAGGCTTAGGTAATGAACACATGTTGAATAGTTTAGGTTTTATTTTGTAATTAATGGAGATTCTAAGGTCTTAAGGAGGGGACTTTTTTTGTGATAAAAATGGTGTTAGACAAAATTGACTTGGTAGTTCATAAAGAATGGATTAGAGAAGAGAGAAATTGGAGGGATAAAGATCAGTTGGGAAATTATCACAATAGTAGAGGAGACATAAGGCAATAAGGTCTGAATTTGGATTATGACAGTGGAATAGAAAGAAAAGGTCTGATGTAGAAGTTATTCTAAAGAACTGAGATGGGGCAATTGCTCCTTACTAAATTTAGTGCTTCTGTCATTTAACTGTGATCAGAAGTCTCAAATGAATTGATATGGTGAAATATTGGCTCAGTTGCAATTTGTGACAATTTATCACTTAAAAGTTCACACAAGTCAAACCCAGAAAGCTTTCTTATTTGGATAAAATTACTCAAACACCATTTGAAAGCAGCATTTCACTTATATGCTGCCTACCAAAATTTAGCCAGCCCCTTCAATTAGGCCTTTTCATCTGTGGAACTTATCCAAGTCAACAGCATTCCTTGGCCTCTGATGTCCTTTCCAAATCATATCTGACAAGGAGAGAACCCTCTGTCTGCACCAAAGATAGAAAATAACATTAAGTTCCAAGGCAGTATGGGTTCATTATCATTTAAAAGGATTTTGAAAACACAGAGGTTATGAATTTGACCATATAAAAGCTCCATTTAGCTCACTGGTGCTCAGGTGATTCTGTACAGAGAGGTCAGCTTTGTAGGTGGCAGAATAATACCAATGAAAACAAAACTTGAGAAGTACTTAAAACTTCATAAAAATTGAAAAAAATATTTAGCGTTTAGATTTTTCAAATAATTGAATATTTTCTAGGTAAATCCTATTTATAGGTAATAGTTGAATAATTTATACTTTATTATATAGAATGCCTGAACTTTGAAAGAGTCTATCCCCTAAGTATCTCCTGAAGATCTGTTGTTACATGATGTAGGTAGAGTCCTTAGCTTTGTCCTTTTTTTCCCTGCATTCTTTGAAAAGCCCCAGGTACACAAGGTAATATACTTAATTCTCTTATTTGCCAGTAATATACTCTAGTTTGTTCTACATATGACATTCTAGGATTATACAGACATTTCCAGCACATCTTGAGATGATAATACTTCACAGAATTATGACATCTTAAATTTGGAAAAGACTTTAGAAATTATAAAGCCAACCTCCCACTCAAGACAGAAATATCTTCTCTGACAAGGATATCCCTGACAGAAATTATCACCCAGACTGTTTGAATGCTTTGCAAGTATTCCATTCTATAGCTTCTACTATTAAAAAAAATTAAGTCTTTCTTCTATATACTTATCTAAGCAGTTGTAAAATTGTTGAAAAAGCAAAGCCAGATGCTAACTCTATAGTATGAGAGCCCTATTAGAAATATCACCATGGGAAAGGTAGGAAGATGGTGGTGGTGTAGGGAACCTTAGTTTCATTTGGTCCCTAGAGTTCACGTACATAGTTATCAAATTATTCTTAATACCTGTGAACTCAAAACAGAGATTTAAGAAAAGAATTGCTACAATTCTACAAAGAGAAAAGTGACCACTTTTTGCAAGTGTATATTCTTCTGGGGTCATGGTTGCTATTTTAGTATTCCATTCTCTTATTCATCTGTTCTCTGGACAGAATGACAAGACTGAAAAACCAATCCCCTCCCCACCCACCCACCCACCCACCCACCCAAAAAGAACAAGAGATAGTAATGACTGCCAGGGACCTTAGCAGTATGGATATAAGTAAGATTTAGGAACTAGAGTTCAGTATAATGATTAGAAAGATACTAGCTGGGCTTGAAAAAAGTATAGAAGATATTAGATAATCCCTTTCTGGAGAAATAAGATAACTAAAATCTCATCAAGTGGAATCAAAAGTCTATTAATGAGATACAATGGAAATGGAGGCTCTAATTGCTAGGATAAATGAGGCAGAAGAGATAATCAGTGATCTAGAGGACAAAATGTCAGAGAATAAACTGAGAAAAACAGAAATAACTACTGCATCACAAGGGGAGAATTCGAGAGATAAGTGATACCATAAAGTGAAAGAGTATTAGAATAATTGGGGTTCCAGAGGAAGAGGAAAGGAGTGGGGGCAAAAGATGTATTTGAGCAAATTATAGATGAGAACTTCCCTAATCTGGGAAGGAAACAGGCATTCAAGTCAGGAGGCACAGAGAACTCCCCTCAAAATCAATAAAAATAAGTCACCAACTTGACATAGAATAGTGAAGCTTGCAATCTTCAGAAACAAAGTGAAAAATCCTAAAAGCAGCTCGAGACAGGAGGTCCTTATCTTACAAATGTAGCTACATAAGGCTGGCAGCAGACCTATCCACAGAGACCTGGCAGAAAGGACTAGAATGACATTCACAGGTTGCTAAATGAGAAAAATATACAGCCAAGAATACTTTGTAATTTATCCAGCAAGGCCGTCATTCAGAATAGGAGATATAAAGAGCTTCCAGGACAAAGAAAAACTAAAAGAACTTGTGATTAGTAAACCAACCCAGCAAGAAATATTAAAGGGGATCCGTAACATAGATGAGAAAGGAACAGAGACAATAGACAAAAACAGTGACTTCACAGGTGATGCAATGGCACTAAACTCATATTTTTCAATAGTTGTAAATGGGCTAAATGCCCCAGTCAATAGATAGAAGGTATCAGATTGGATAAAAAAGCAAGACCCATCCATATGCTGTCCTCAAGAGACTCATTTTAGACCCAAAGACAACTCCAGGTTGAACGTTAGGGGTTGGAGAATGATTTATCATGCTAATGGACATCAAAAGAAAGCTGAGTGGCAATCCTTATTTCAGACAAATTAGATTTTAGGCCAAAATCTATAAGAGATGAGAAAGGACACTACCATAATTAAAGGGTCTAATCAACAAGAAGATTTAACAATTGTAAATATGGATGCCCCTAACATGGGAGTCACCAGTTATATAAACCAATTAATAACAAAATTAAAGAAACACATTAATAATAATACAATAATAGTAGGGGACTTTAACACCCCATTCACTGCAATGCACAGATCATCTAAGCAGAAGATCAACAAGGAAACAAGAACTTTGAATGACACAGAACCAGATGGACTTCACAGATATATTCAGAGCATTCCATCTTAAAGCAGCAAAATACACATTCTTCTGGAGTGCACATAGAACATTCTTCAGAATAGATCACATCCCGGGTCACAAATCAGGTCTCAGCCAGTACCAAAAGATTGGGATCATTCCCTGTGTATTTTCAGACAACAATGCTTTGAAACAGGAACTCAATCACAAGAAGAAATTTGGAAGGAACACAAATATATGGAGGTTAAAGAGCATCCCACTAAAGAATGAATGGGTCAACCAGGAAATTAAAGAAGAATTTAAAAGATCATGGAAACAAATGAAAATGAAAACACAACTGTTCAAAACCTTTGGGATGCAGCAAAGGTGGTCCTAAGAGGGAAGTATATTGCAATACAGGCTTTTATCAAGAAACAGGAAAGGTTTCAGACACACAACCTAACCTTTCACCTAAAGGAATTGGAGAAAGAACAAGTAAAGCCTAAACCTAGCAGGAGAAGAGAATTAATAAAGATTAGAGCAGAAATCAAAGAAATAGAAACCAAAAGAACAGTAGAACAGATTAATGAAGCTAGGAGCTAGTTCTTTGAAAGAATTAGAAAGATCAATAAACCCCTAGCCAGACTTATCAAAAAGAAAGGAAAAAGGACCTAAATAAATAAAATCACAAATGAAAGAGGAGAGATCACAACCAACACCGAAGAAATACAAACAATTATAAGAACATACTATGAGCAACTATATGCCAACAAATTAGGCAATCTGGAAGAAATGGATGTATTCCTGGAAATGTATAAACTACTACAACTGAAACAGGAAGAAATATAAAACCTGAACAGACCCATAACCATCAAGGAAATTAAAGCAGTCATCAAAAATCACTCAACAAACAAGAGTCCAGGGCTGGAAGGTTTCCCAGGGGAATTCTACTAAACATTTAAAGAAGAATTAATACCCATTCTTCTGAAGCTGTTTTAGAAAATAGAAATGGAAGGAAAACTTCCAAACTTTTTCTATGAGGCCAGGATTACCTTGGTCCCAAAACCAAAGACCCCACCAAAAGGGAAATTACAGATCAATATCTCTGGTGAACATGGATGCAAAAATTCTCACCAAGGTACTAGCCAATAGGATCCAACAGTACATTAAAAGGATTTCTCACCACAACCAAGTAGGACTTATGTGATACACTATATTAATAAGAGAAAGGACAAGAACCATATGATCCTCTCAATAGATGCAAAAAAAAAAAAAAAAAAGCATTTGACAAAAACCAGCACCTTTTCTTGATTAAAACTCTCCACAGTATAGGGATAGAGGGAACATACCTCAATATCATAAAAGCAATCTATAAAAAGCCCATGGAGAATATCATTCTCAATTGGGCAAAATTGAGAGCTTTTCCCCTAAGGTTAGGAACACAACAGGGATGTCCACTCTCCTTACTGTTGTTCAGCATTGTACTAGAAGTCCTAGCCTCAGCAAACAGACAACAAAAATAAATAAAAGCTGTTCAGATTGGCAAAGAAGAAGTTGAAGTCTCACTCTTTGCAGGTAATATGTTCTATGTGGAAAACTGGAAAAACTCCACGCCAAAATTGCTGGAACTCATACAGGAATTCAGCAAAGTGGCAGGAAAAAAATCAGTGCACAGAAATCAGTTCCATGTCTATACACTAACAATGAGACAGAAGAAATTATACCCCAAACCGTAAGATACCTAGGAATAAACTTAACCAAAGAAGCAAAAGATCTGTACTCTGAAAACTACAGAATACTCATGAAATAATTGAGGAAGACACAAAAAAATGTTAAAACATTCCATGTATTGGAACAACAAATATTGTTAAAAGATCTATGTTACCTAGAGCAATCTATACATTTAATACAATCCCTATCAAAATGCTATCAACATTTTTCACAGCGTTAGAACATTTGGAACAATTCTAAAATTTGTATGGAATCAGAAGAGACCCCAAGTAGCCAAAGGATTGTTGAAAAAGAAAACCAAAGCTAGTTGCATCACAATTCTGGACTTCAAACTATATTACAAAGCTGTAATCATCAAGACAGTATGGTACTGGCACAAAACAGACGCATAAATCAGTGGAACATAATAGAGAACCCAGAAATGGACCCTCAATTCTATGGTCAACTAATCTTCGACAAAGCAAAAAAGAATATCCAAGAGAAAAAAGACAGTCTCTTCAATAAATGGTTTTGGGAAAATTGAACGGCCATATGCAGAGGAATGAAACGATACCATTTTCTTACACCATACACAAAAACAAACTCAAAATGGATGAAAGACCTAAATGTGAGACGGAATCCATCAAAATCCTAGAGAACACAGGCAGCAACCTTTGTGACCTCAGCTGCAGCAACTTCTTGGTGGACATGTCTCAAAAGGCAAGGGAAACAAAGGCAAAATGAATTATTGGGATTTCATCAAGATAAAAAGCTTTTGTCCAGCAAATGAAACAGTGGACAAAACCAAAAGACAACCTACAGAATGGGAGAAGATATTTACAAATCCTTTATCAGAGAAAGGACTAGTATCCTAAATGTATAAAGAACTTATCAAACTCAGTATCCAAAAAACAAATAATCCAGGGAAGAAATGGGCAGAAGACTTGAAGAGACATTTTTCCAAAGAAGACTTAACAAATGAAGAACAGGCACATGAAAAAATGCTTAATGTTACTTGGCATCAGGAAAATTAAAATCAAAACCACAGTGAGGGGCACCTGGGTGGCTCAGTGGGTCAAGCCTCTGCCTTCAGCTCAGGTCATGATCTCAGGGTCCTGGGATGGAGCCCCGCATCAGGCTCTCTGCTCAGCAGGGAGCCTGCTTCCCCCTCTTCTCTTGCATGCCTCTCTGCCTACTTGTGATCTCTCTGTCAAATAAATAAAATCTTAAAAAAACAACAACAGTGAGATACCACCTTACACCAGTCAGAATGGCTAAAATTAACAAGTCAGGAAACAACAAATGTTGGTAAGGATGCGGAGAAAGGGGAACCGTTCCTCTTACGCTGCTGGTGGAAATGCAAGCTTGTACAGTATGGAGTTTCCTCAGAAACTTAAAAATAGAGCTATTCTAGGATGCAGCAATTGCACTACTAGATAGTTACCCCAAAGATACAAATGTAGTGATCCATAGGGGCATCTGCACCCCAATGTTTATAACATCAATGTCCACAATAGCCAAATGATGGAAAGAGCCCAGATGTCCATTGATGGATGGATAAAGAAGAGTGGTATATATATACGATGAAATATTACTCAGCCACCAAAAAATGAAATCTTGCCATTTGGAATGATGTGGATGGAACTATAGGTTATTATGCTAAGTGAAGTAAGTCAGAGAAAGACAATTAAATGATTTCACTCATATGTGGAATTTAAGAAACTACAGAAGAGCATAGGCCAGTGGAGAAGGGGAATAAAATAAGACAAAATCAGAGAGGGAGAAAAACCATAAGAGATGCTTAATCATAGGAAACAGAGGGTAGCTGGAAGGAAGTGGGTGGGGGGATGAGGTAACAGGGCAATGGTCATTAAGGAGGGTACATGATGTAATGAGCACTGGGTGTTATATACAACTGATGAATCACTGAACTCTACCTCTGAAACTAGTAATACACTAATAATAATAAAAAAAAGAAATATCACCATGCATTTTTTTTTTGTATTTGACCTCATCTCACCATCTTGCACACAGTGATACAAGAGATTTTAAGAATTGAATTATTAGATACTTTTGAAGCAAAAGCAGTTCTAAAGAGAAAAGTCTAGGAACTCCATCTAGGGCATTCTCATCTTCCAGAGAAAATCCAATTAATAGGGCATGACTTGTTCTTTGTGAACCCCTGATGTCTTCTAGTCATCACTATTTTATTTTTGAAGTGCTTACAAATGACCTATTTAACAATTTATTCTTGAATTCTTCCATGGATTAATATTAAATTCACTAGAATATATATTTATGATATAATTTATTGATTTTTTTCAGTTTGACAAATACTCGCTAAGCACCTGCTTTATACCAAGTCTATGTTCTATGTTCTCTTCTATGGTCTGGGTCTGTGTTCTAGCAATGTGATGGTAAATAATTCTCTGCATTCCAAGAACTATAATCTAATAGGGAAGATAGAAAACAGACATTTTAAACACTGTTTAAAGGGATATTTTAAAAAAAGAGGAGGTATAGCACATTTGAGGGGCATTCACTGAGGCTACATTAGGTTTTCCAGAGGATTTTAGATCTCAGATGAGACATGATCATTAAGTAGAAGTTAAGTAAAAGCAAGGGTAACCAATATGGAGGAGTCATGTTTGGAGGTCTCAGTGGCAGACTTTCATTTCAGTGAAGACCAGAGTATGTATAAAGTGAAAAAGGCAGTAGTATGACTGCAGCAAGAAGTGGGACAAAAGAGGACAATACCTAGAAGACTTTTTCCATTCAAGGAATATAATATGTATATATATAAGGAATATATATATATATATATATATATTATATATTATATAGTGTCTGTGTAAGGCTGAAGGAAAACCAGCCGACTATATGGTGGGATAAATTCCAAAGGAAGACCAGTTTTTCAAGCAGGAGGCAAGTATGCCACATGTATTTTAAGAAATCAATCAAGATAAAACTGGGAAGTGCTTTTTGGATCTAGCAATGAATAGGATTTTGGTAACTTTGTGAACAGTATCAGTGGAGTCGGATAGGCTAAATCCAAATTTTTACGGATTGAGAAGTGACGGCAAAGGGATAAAGTTAATATAAGTGTAGAGAACCCTATGGATAAATTCACTCTGCATAGAGCATCAAGATAACACAGTAGGTGGGGATGGGGCACCTGGGTATCTCAGTCAGTTAGGCATCCAACACTTGATTTTGACTCAGGTCATGATGTCAGGGTCATGATCTCAGGCCCGTAAGAGTGAGCCCCACATTGGGCTATGAACTGGGTGTGGAGCCTGCTTAAGATTCTCTCTCTCTCTGCCCTCCCCCACCCCCCCATGCAGTAGCTAGGAAAATAAAAATCTCAAGAGATAACTTTTTTAAACATGGAGATGTGAGAGTTAGGAAATGTTTAAATCTAGAGTAGGTATAGGACAAGGCAAAAAATAATTTATAAACCTGAAGAGTCAGGAGAGAATAAGATCAGTATCAAATGGAGAAAATCACCATAGACAAGAGAAGAGATAGCATTTTCATTTCAGAGAGGGGGAAAAAAAGAAAAAGATCGATGTTTATGCAGGGAAGTCTGTAAGTTTGATTATAGCTGTAGAAAATCAAGAAAATGCTTATGTCTTTATTTTCTCTATAAGACCAACAGTATAGATATTCTAATTCAAATGTTTAAGAGTAGGGAAGTTCTTGCAATGTAGAGGGCTAAAGGTGAAAATAGCAATCTTGAAAAATATCAAAGTATTGAGAAATCATAAAAGTATCATGGTGGCATTAAGGACCCATTTGGGGATGACAACCGTAAGTTGTACGGTACTGTAATTGGTACAGTTTTGTGAAATTTATCCATTAGCATCATCAGATAAGATTGTAGTTGGGGAAAAAAGGAAACCCTAGACGAAAATGTCCAAGAAACATTAGCTTGTATGGAGTGAAGGTGTGGGTTATTATAGTTAAGACCAAAGTACTCAGAAACTAGGTAACTGAGTTCTCTGTGGAAGCAGGTATCTCCCAGGATAATGGAATAATGAGAGTGGGAAAGAAGAGAGCCCGGCACAAATCTCCAGGGAATGAGGAATATGTATACAGAAGAGTTGTGTATGACCACAGTGAAAAGGACTAGAGGCTGAAATGACTTGATATGATTCTCCCCCAAAGAGCAGTAGTTACAAGGAAATAGGGAACTCATGGCTCTGAATCAGCACTGAAAATCCTGGCAGTAGCTGACCTTACAATGTGTTGATGTGAGAAAAATAGCAGGTTCTTCTTTAGGGGTCTGCAGAAGGGTGGGTGTGGGTGATTATACTTGACCCTATTTTAATAATTAGAAATTGGCATTGTGTAAGATGTGGTCCATATACACTATGGAGTATTTTGCCTCCATTAGAAAAGATGAATAGCCAACTTTTGTAGTAACATGGACAGGACTGGAAGAGATTATGCTGAGTGAAATAAGTCAAGCAGAGAGAGTCAATTATCATATGGTTTCACTTATTTGCGGAGCATAACAAATAACATGGAGGACATGAGGAGATGGAGAGGAGAAGGGAGTTGAGGGAAATTGGAGGGGGAGATGAACCAGGAGAGACTATGGACTCTGAAATTCAACCTGAGGGTTGAATTTGAAGGGTTGGGGGAGCCAGGTGGTGGGTATTATGGAGGGCACACATTGCATGGAGCACTGGGTGTGGTGCAAAAACAATGAATTCTGTTACGCTGAAAAGAAATTAAAAAAAAAAAAAGAAATTGGCATTGTGATTCTAATCTATGGTATCTCTGTGATTGAGGGAAGATGAATGATATGGAATTAGCAAGGTGGCTAAGGTATCCAGGATCCACATAGCTGTGATTGCTGAACCATTTTAAGTGATAGCTTAGCTGCCAGCAGTAGGATTTGGTCTATCACATATTAAAGAATATTTCTGTTCACATAGAGGACAAGTCAGACTAGAAAAGTATGATACTGACTGATAAAAGATTCTTTCTTACTACTGGTTCCAGTATAGCAGCATGTTCACTGCCCACTCACCAGGGCTCTGTCATGTACCCTCTGACCTCTTAAAGTTAATAACCACTTTCCATCATTGAGTGTTTACTGTGTGCAGCCAATTGACATGTTTTCACCAATTCTATGAAGCAGGCATTGCTTTTATTAAAATGTTATGATGAAAGCAAACTTAGAGAAAGTAGGCAAATTAGCCAAGTTCACAGAACTGACTGGCTCCAAATACCATGCTCTTCTGTGACTGTGAACCAATTTTTCTTTGTATCCGATACCCTGTTTCGGATAACAAGGTTACTAGGACAGATAACAAGATAAACTTGTTATCTGTCCTAGTAACCTTGTCCTGTGCTGGAAACTTGAACCTCATATGATCCATGTCCATTTTATCCATGTTTGAACAGTGCTTTTTGATCTTAAATTAGTGCTCTATTTTTTCATTCTTTGTAGACTTTCTTTCCAGTTCATTTGCCAGTCTGCCCATTTTTTTTAATTGTCTACCACTTTGACTACTGTATGTCTCTATAAATGACTTCTGGCTTTCTTCATTTCCTTTTGTTTCCCTAGTTGCACCATCCATTGAGTTCCCTGACTTTGCTTTCCGCCATTATGGTAAGTACAGCATATGGAACATACATATAAGATAACTTCACTACTCTCCAAGGAAATCAGAAACCCTAGCAGAGGGAAAAAAAGGCTCTCTGATCTGGAATTTCATAAGAAGACAACTGGACTTTAAAACAAAATTAGATGCAATGGTAAAATGAGCTAATTGCCATTTAAGTATCTTTAAATCTCTAAATGAAATTCCGTGATTTTCTGATCTAAACGTAGGGCAAACACAATCTTATTCTCCAAGATGCTCCAGACTACTGTGAACCTATTGAATTCTGATCCCTAGTATGTAACTGAGAGTTATACCCCTTGGGTTAATGGGGCCAGAAAACCTACAACCCTTTCAGGGTGGTTGCCTTATGCAAGCCTGTAGAGCTTGATAAACAAGTTACTGCATATGGAATGTGCAGCAAAACTTCTTTGGACATGAAGTAAATATTGATATGGCCCCAGGAAAAGAAATTTTTCTATATCCCAAAGGCAGTTTACTTAAACTTCTCACTTCTTTCTTTCGTTCATTCATCTTTTAAGTTATTTTTAAATGATAGCTATTGCCAAGAAAGTTGGGAGAGTACAAAAAAGAATCATGAAAACACAACTATAAAGGCGATTTTTTTCCATAGGGAGGAATAGACATAAATGTGAATAATTATGATTTGTGAAAAATACTGTGAAGGCCTTAGAAGTCTCAACATAAATTCAGCTGTAATGTTTAATGTTGACATTGGGCATTATAATTACTGTTATCAATTTTTTATATACTGATAGATACAAGAAACTGGCAGCAATTCTTCTAAGGTGATAGGCTGGTTGGGAAGAGTTAAAAGGGGAATAGAAGAATGTATACCAAAATTTCAGAGGGTGGGAGGCATGTACAATTATTAACAGCTTCCAAGGGATCAGGATATAGTACTCCTGTACACATACAGGCACAAATTCAAATCTTCTGAACACTTCTGGACTAAATAAACAAAGGCTACACAGAGATACTTCTTTGTTAATGATTTGGGGAGAGTATCTGATGGCTGAGAGATCATTGTTGTATTTAATAGATCAACAAGATTAAAGTTTACTGCTTATTATTACTTCAGTGAGTTCCCAAATTAGAAAATATATTTAACATAAAAAACCTATTATTTTAATAACAAAATACTTTTTTTCCATTTTTTATTGTTGCAAATATTTTTAAATACAGATTGGGTTCTGAGAATAGGGAAATGATTTGAATTTCAGTTTAAAAATGCACAGTACAGTTACATAAATATAAACTGAAGAAAAGGTTAAGAACAGAAAACAACCAGCCTTGACTATGTGAATATTTTGAATTTTATGAATCCAGTGTTGAAATTTCACTAGTTTCAAGATGCTGGTTGCCATGGATTTAGTGAGAGGAAAGGATTATCTACTACATGTAAGACAGTTGTAGAACTAGCCTTATTATTCCACTTTAACCAGGGTGAAGAATAAGATACTACTGAATGTTTCACTTCAGTAAGGGGAGAGCTGTCCAATGGATACTGTTACAGCAGAAGCTGGAGGAGAGTGAAGTAAGTGAAAGATTTAGCCTTCGAGCTCCAATCATGAGGTATTAGCGGAAGGGTCCTGTGTTTGGAAGAATGTTTCTCAGTCCTTGACAGTCATATAGCAAACGCAATTACACAGGGTTAAATGGCCAGGGATTTCCGTACTTGCTATGATTTTATGTAAGAGTAAAGAAAATGTCCAGGGGTTCTTGGTGTTAATCCACCTTTAAGTGACGGCAAAAGCAAAACCACAATTTCCAATCCAATTATAACTAACAAAAATTATCCTGCCTGTTCTGTACTTTTCCATCCTCTTGTATTCTTTCCTCCATTCTCTTTACTTTCTTTGTCCCTTCCTTAGTCCATTACTATCAGCCACATCAGCCAGATCTACAAAGTCCATATAGTTTATGACAAGAGACAAGGGCAAAAGAAAAATTGGGTCCTTAAAAATTCATACATATGTAAAGCAAAATAATATGATAAAAATAAAATTCAGGTAATGAATTATGAAGTGAAAAAGCCAATACTTATAAAATATAATAATATATATTCATTTACAACAGCATCAGAAATATAATTTGTCTAGGAATAAATATATAAATATTACATATTCATAGTAAAATAAAAACAATAAGTAAAATAAAACAGATTTTACTATAGCATATAAAGTAAAGCTTTGAATATATGGAGGTTACTGAATAAATGCTATTGAATTAGAAATTTAAAAATTGTAAAAGCATTAATACCCCATACATTAATTTATAAATTGGCCAAATTATTGAATCCCATCGAAGTATTAGTTGTGGTATTTATTAATATCGAAAAGAACAAATTTTTCCTTTGTCTTCAAAATGTCCTTGGCTATTCTTATTTGCACATTATATTAAATGATTTTTAGAATTATTTCATCAAATTACTAAGCAGATGACCAGTTTACTCAGAAAATTATGCAAAGGACATAAATGTAGAATTCAAAGAAAAATAAAATAAATAAAAATGGTCAGTGAATATTTGTAAGTTCTTTCATATAAAATTCAAATACAAACATTTAACATCTTTTTCCTCTTCAAATTGAAGTTTTAAAACATTCCAATATTCTCTTAGTGACTGTGTGATAAAACAGGCAGTCTCCTACACTGTGGTACAAATATAAGGTTATAAATAACAAAATTCTGAATCTTTAATGTAGTGACCCCGCCTTCACTGTGCACCAGCAATTCAACTTTCAGGAATTTATCTGAAGGAAATAACTGAATAAAAACCAAAATATATATTTACAAACATAATATTTGGTGCATAATACTTCACAGAGAATAGGTCACCAATCAACAGTTTAACTGATTAGTGTGATCCAGGGCAAGTTACTTAACTTCCCAGCTCTCTATTTCCTCACACTTGAAAGGGGATCAAAATACCTATCATTCAAGATTGTTGTGAGAACAACTGTGACAATACATGTAAAACATACTGCTTATTCTTCATATAGGAAGTAGGGCTTAATAATAGTAGTTATAAAAATATGCATAAATGCATAATCTGTTTACACATATGTAAAGATTAAACATTTCTGGGCATATGTGTCTGTAAACTGTTTAAACAGAATACTACAGATTACTACAGAATACTACAGATCTATTCAAATACAGATTTTAAAATAATAAATTGTTTATTTTTTCTATATAGATAGAACTGCTGGAAAAATATCTGTGTTCCTGTACATATATCTGCTGTACAGGTAGAAGCATCAAAATAAATGATAGTCTGGGGAAAAGCAACATTCTTAAATATTTAATTTTCCCTGCAGCCTTTCCAACTGCACTCCCCAACACAGACACAGACTCTCTCACACCCTTCCCAACACGCATGCATATAGTCCTGAGGGGATACAATAATATTTAGCCTTATGCTTCACAATTCAATCCTTACTATATCATAAGCTTCCCTGAAATCATTAGATGTATCCTAACCGTTACATTGATGCCTAGCACATAAACACGTGCATTGCTACTGCTGTGAAGCAAAAAATACAGACTATGACTCAGCTGACTGCCTTAGAGACAGGTGTCTTGTTGTTGGCTCCTCCGTTAAATTTCTTTGTGTTCTTGGCAGAGCCGCTTGATAAAGCAGCTGATAAAGCAACCTGAGACTGTTTGATTGCTTATACACAAAACTCATTTTAGTGCCTTATAAACTACACTGATATCAAAGTCACACACGGCAGTGACACGAGTTAATTACACCATTCTCAAGAGTATTAGCACACAGGGTAATGTGGGAGGAAGGCTACGGGAAGAACTCTATTTATAAACTCCTGAAGACAGCCTAAAGTAGGTTGCATACTCCTGCTATCACCACCCAAAGAAGGTAGCGACGTCTTTCTAAACTCCACTATTTTAAAGTCTTTGAGCAATTTGGCTTACTTTAATCTAGAAATGATGCAATCCAGGTGCAAGCAATGTATCTCTTCTACCTTGGCTTCAAATACAGAATGTATGTATGATCTTTCAGGACAAAAATAGTAAAAAAGGAAGAAAAACTGATTTTGAGTTGACACAAAATGTTCTCGAATTTCTTAGTGGCCAACTTAGACAATTTCTTAACAAATTTGTTAGCTTTAGAATTTCTAAAGCTGGACTGTCAGGCCACCTTATCCTGGATGAATAAATCCTTCTTGATTATTCTAATCTAATATGTAAGCCATGTGCTTCTCTCCGTGGAGGTGGAATTCCCTTGGGTTTTGGTTCTCAGAGATAGAAAGTCAGCCACAGTGGCCAAAAGTTCCTGCAATGGCTCTTCTTGTCTGGGCTACATTGAAAACCCTCTTGGCTATTAGAACTCCAGAGTAAGATTAAGGATCTGAGGAACTGAACAGGGTTCAAGTTGGAAAAGACAAGGAATTGGAGTATTTCGTAGAGTCTTCAGAAGGAGGTACAGCTCTATCGAAACCTTGATTTTAGTTCCGTGAGACTCAAGTCAAATTTCTGACCTATAGATTTCAAGATAAAAAAATGCATATTAAGCCATTAAATTTTTAGTAATTTGTTACATCAACAATAGATAACTAATGCTATACATATCTCAGCTATGATATATACTATGCTTATAGATGTAGTTTATTCATTCGCATTGCTTCATAAAATTCCGTTATATGAATATTCTATAACTTACTTTTCCCTTCAATTTTTGGGCATTTGGCTAGTTTTCAGTTTGAGACTATTAAAAATAGTTCTGCCTTAAGCATTCTTGTGCATCTCTTTAGAGAATATATGTCCATATTTCTGTTATGTCTATGAATGGAATCTTTGAGTCATGGAGTGTATGTACATTCAATATTAGTGTATGCTATCAGTTTTTCAAGGGTTTTGTATCCAATTGCACTCTGACCATCAGTGTATGAGAAGTTCCCATGCAGAGCATATTCTCCAGCACTTGGTATTTTCAGTCATTTTATTTTTAACCATCTGTATATGTGGTGATATTACATTGCATTTTTAATTTGTATTGTTTTCATTATTAACACTTAGTTTACTGTTTTTAAAATAAGTAGGTGTTAAATTTTTACCAAATTACCTCTCTGCTTCTATAGAGATGACCATATAATTTTTCTGTTGTGTTTACATTAATATAGTGGATTATGCTGATGGATTTCCCAAAGTAAAAATACTCTTAATATCTTGGAATAAACTTTGCTTAGTCATGAAGTGCTCCTTTTTTCTAAAATACAACTGAGTTCCATTTTCTAATAGTTTATTTAGGATATGGAGCTAGATTGATGAGCAATATTGGCCAGTAAGTTTCTTCCTTTTCATATCTTTATAGGGTTTGGTTTCAAGGTTATGCTGGCTCCATATGAAGAGTTAGTACTCATCCCTGTTTATCTATTCTCTGGTAGATTTGCATAGTGTTGGTTTGGAAGGATTCATAGTTTAATCGATTATGGAGTGGAATTTTCTCTATGGGAGGATTTAAAAAATTGGATTAATGTATTTAGGCTATTTAAGACTATTCATATTTTAAATTTCTTATTAGGTCTCTTTGATAAGTTGAGTTTTCAGAAGACTTTTCCACTTCATTCAAATTGTCAAATTTATTGCCTGAATAATTTGCATATTTAATCAATATGATCTTAGTATCTGGATGATTTATATGGATACCTTCTCTTACACTCCTGATGTAGGTAATTTGTATTTTTTCTTTTTGTTTTAATCAGGCTTGCTAAGGGTTTTCAATTTTATTTAAAGTTAAAACAATTTTTTGATAATTTTTTCTGTTGTATGCTTATTTTGTATTTCATTGATTTTTCAATCTTATTATTTGCTACCTTCTTCATTCTTAAGGATCGATTTGTGTGTGTTTGTGTGTGTCTTGAAATGGACTCTTAGTTGGTTTTTTAGTATTTCTTGTTTTCTGCTCTATGAACTTATTTTTTTTTCTTTTTTTTTGTTTTAAAGATTTTATTTATTTATTTGACAGAGAGAGATCACAGTAGACAGAGAGGCAGGCAGAGAGAGAGAGAGGGAAGCAGGCTCCCTGCTGAGCAGAGAGCCCGATGTGGGACTCGATCCCAGGACCCTGAGATCATGACCTGAGCCGAAGGCAGCGGCTTAACCCACTGAGCCACCCAGGCGCCCTCTATGAACTTATTTATGTCTATTTCCTTTTAAGCACTGCATTATTAGCTCTATCCAGCAAGGTTGGATGTGTCATGTCTTCATTATTATTTGGTCCATAACATTTTCTAATTTCTAATATGATTTTTTCTATGACGTATGAATTACTTGGCATTTCTAATCATATGGAGTTATTATGGTTTCCTTTCTATTATTCAGTTTTTAGGTAAATTCTGTGGTGAGAGAATATACTCTAAGTGATTTCAGTTATTTGATATTTTTAAAGATTTCTTTTTATGGCTTAACGTGATCAATTTGGTGAAAGTTTCTGTGCAGTTCAAAAATGTAAATGATGTTATTGTTGGGTGTAGTGTGCAGTGTAAGTGAATTTGATCGTTTTGTTATTTGTGTTGTTTAAATCTTCTACGCCCCTACTCCTTTTCCTGTGAGTTGTAGATACAGGTCTTTTAATTCATCCCCCATAATTGTGGAATTGTCTTTTGTCCATTTAGATCTCTAATTTTCTGCTTTGTGTACATTAAAGCTATGCTACTTACTGCATCTATATCTAGAAATGTGATATTTTCTAGGTGATTGACCTCTGCATGATTTTAAAATGTCTATTAGTAGTAGTAGTGCTTCTTGCCTTATAGCCTACATTTTCTGTTATTATAAAGATACCAGTGTTTGTTTTATTAGTGTTTTCATGATTCTTCAGTTCCTATCCTTTTATTTTCACTGTGTCTGTGTACTTATATTCAAAATGCTTTTCTTGTGAGCAGAAGAGTTATTCTTTATTTCAATCAAACAAAACATTGTATTTTAATTAAAATATTCTATCCATTTACCTTGTAATTACTAATATAGTTGGATTTAAACTACCATACTACTATTATTTTCCTAATAATAGTATGATAGTTCCAGATCTCTTTTTTTTTCCTTTGTTTCTCCTCTTAAGTTTTCTTTTGGATTTGAACAGTATTTTTATTATTCCATTTTCCCTCTCTATTATCTTCTGAATTATACATTCTTTTATTATTCTTTTAGTGCTTACTGATTAAAAATTTATCTTTGACTTATTACCATCTAATACAAGTTATTAATAATTTTGCTGCCCTGTAATGCCAGCATCTTAGAATGTTTTACTTTCAAGAATCTATCTCCATTTTTGCACTATTGTTGTAATGCATTTAAGGCCCATATTTATGTTTCACATTTCATAAGACATTACAGTTATTGTTTTATGCAACTTCCCCAAATATACACCATTTTTCATGCTGTTACTTCCTTTAAGCATGTCATTTATTTATCTGTAATTATTTCACTTCAGCTTGAGAACTTTTTTATATATATTTTAATGCATATTGAAGATGTAATCTTTTTGTTTCCTGAGAACACCTTTATTTTGTGTTTGTTTTTGAAGAATATTTTGATTCAGTGTAGGATTCCAGACAAAATAATTATTTTAACACTTTAAAATATTAACCCATTACTTTCTAACTTCATTTGTCTCCAATGAGAAGTCATCAGTTAGTCTTAGTTCTTTTGAAAATAATGTCTCTTTGTTGATTGCCACTTATGAGAATTTCTCCTTCTTTTTGGTAATCAGTAACTTGACTATAATGTTCACAGTTATATTTTTTGAAAGCTTGCTTGTGACTTGTTGAGCTTTTTATATCTATGTGTTGATGGTGATTTTCTGTTTTTAAAAATCTCAACTAACATCTCTAGTATTTCTCTCCTTTCTTCCACTTACACATATGTTAGACTTCTTGACAGAATTTCTCATTATCTGTAATGTTCTTTTGTTGTTGTTATTCTGTGTTTCAGTTTGGATATTTCCTATTGATCTGTCTTTTGGTTTGTCTGAAGTTCTGTTGAAAACTATCTAATGAATTCTTGATTTCAGATAATGTGTCTTCATTTCTGCAGTATTCATTTTATTCTTATTGTGTAGTGAACTTCCCCATGTTACCAGTTTTTCCATCATTTCTCTAATTTCTTGAATATATCAGTCATAATCAGTTTTAAATCATTAACTTCTGATCTCAGTATTAGGACCACCTGAAAGTCCAATTTTATTGTCTTTTTTTCCCCTTGGTTACTATCATGTGC
This sequence comes from Mellivora capensis, assembly GCA_004024625.1. Lineage (NCBI taxonomy): Eukaryota > Metazoa > Chordata > Mammalia > Carnivora > Mustelidae > Mellivora > Mellivora capensis. The sequence continues at coordinate 56,110 of PISX010004365.1, forward strand.
TTCTATCTTTCTATATAATTAATGATTTTTCATATAATTATGACTACATAAAAACTGTAAAGGTTCTGATAATAGATAACTTTTTTCACTACAGAGGTGCTAGGAAATGAATTTAATCCAATCAGAAATGGAACAAGTTCAGAATTGCATTGGATTTTTGGTGATATTCAGTTTATCTGCACTTTGTCTTTATTCTTAGGATGTGACACTTAAGAGTTTTTACTTGAGGGGCTGGAAAGAATTTTTCTTTTAACCTCTGGGAGATTGTTGGAATTTCAGCTTTGTTTTTCACAGGTTTTCAGCTTACTCTTATTCTTTGCAGATTGTATGTTTGGCTACCAAAAATGTTGGTTGTTCCTTAGCTTCCCAAAAACTCTCTGCTGGGGCCAAACCTGGATTCTCTGCTTGTAGCTGCACTCAGAGTAAGCACATATTCTCAGGAAGAACAGCTAATGGTAGAATGTCAGTGTCAGTCCACCACTGTTTCCAGTGCTGTCAAAAACTTCCTCTGGCTGAGAGACCTCAATATTCAGTAAAATTTCAGTATTTCAGTGTTTAGTAAAAAAATAACTCAGTAGAATTGCCACCTGGTTCTTTAATCAATCATTCTGGCCATCTGTAAATTAAGTTACGCTCTTCTGAGAGAAATTGGCCATGTGTTTGGGGCAGTATAAGTCTCCAGCCATGGATGACTGCTAAAAGTTCTGTTGGTTTATTTGTCCCTTCTCATTGGTTTCCTCTCTGAAGGAAACCCATATCCTCAGTCTTTAGATCACACTCTAAATTATCACATGTTCCCCGAGAAAAAAAGACCTGAAAATTCTGACCTCTCAAAGTTTAGTCTCTCTAATCCTCCTTACATCCACAACTTTCTAATGCCTTTAAAATGTGGTTCTTAAAATTTATTTGGCTTTCCCAAATGTTCACATTGGGAATGTCAGCCTCCTGCAAATTATCTTGCTTGGAAGTAAAACTATCCATAGATAGTTAATTTTGATTTGAATACCAAATTCTCCAGTTTTCCAAAAGTTTTAGAAGTCTTGAGTGTCTAAAATACATAGCCTGATATACTGTAGAATGTTTGCGAACATTATGCTGAAAGAAACATTTTTTCGTCTCCTCTGCTGCCCACTTAACGGTTTTTTAAGGTACAATTCAAGCCAAACTTCACTGGGACACCTTGCCTACTTGGCAGGAGATGCCTGCTTTCAATAAGTTCCTTGGCACTATTGTTCTCTGCCATTTTACTAAATAATAGATATATGCAAGGAGCTCCTGTTTTCCAAAATGAAAAATCATGCCTTTTGTCTAAAGTAGTTTAGATATAAGAAAAGAACCAGGGAAGAATGGATTTTGACTCTTGCCAGTTTTGTCTCACCCTTATAATTGAAAAGTAGTCTAAAGACTTTAATAGTTGTAGATTGCATGGAAGAAAAGCTAATTTTTGAAAGAAGCAGCTTCTGGACTACTTCAGAAAATATATTTTATAGTTCTCCTCAGTGCTTTCCTATTTCTGCAAGCTGAAGACATAGTGGAAAAAAAATACAAAAAAATGTACACAAAACTCAGTTGCCCCAATACCAACTTCAAATTTATCCTATTAAATCTGAGTGTTAAGTTGTTCAGTTGAATATTCGGCCTCTGGTTATACTTAAAATCCCTCAAGCTTCAGAGATGAGTGGAAAAGGCCCACTATACTACTAATGAATTTTATCTTCCCAGTTTAGGTAACTGTAACACTTCGGGCACCAACGGCAATCAGCTAGTACCCTGAAGCACAGAATTTAAATATACTGTTACTGATGTTAATAAAATAATTGCTCTTATTTTGACAAAATAGCCTATAGCAGTATTGATAATATTCCAGCAGTAGTAGCCACAATACCTTGATAGTAAATTCTGTGTATTCAGTAGTGTACATTTATCAATATACCACCACATAATTTATTGATACTACTCACCCTGTGTCCTCCAGCATTGATCTCAAGGCTGTTTTTTAGCTCTGTAATGAAAACCCGAGAGCTTAAAGTCCTGATCAAATGTCATCACTACACCGAATCAGAAATAGAGCCATGGGGGTTAAGGTAGGAGAAACTCTTTTTAGCTTGCACCATAAAATCCTGCCCATGTTAAGAAAAGAGGGGTGGGGGCAGGGGGGAAGAGGGGAAGTAACTCAGTGATCAGAAGACTTGTTGTCATCCTTCATCGGTACAGGTTGTGCTTATCCTTCTGAACCATGTGCTCCAAATATGGGGGAAAATGCTGTTGATCTAATGAATAAGAGTGGGTGTTTATCCAGGCTATGACATTTGGGAATGTACTTATGAAGAAAGAAGAAAAAAAAAACTTAAAGAAAACACTGTTCAAAATTATGTTAATTTAAGAATGGAGACAACCTTGGGTCAGAATGAAAACCTCACTAGACTGCTCAATTACCCATTGTTAAAAACATAGAAAAGAGTTATTTCTGGATTAGATAAGCAATATTGCCGTTTCTAACACCACAGGCTCTGGGGCATAATAGTGATTTTTTTTATTAAAAAATGAGGAAAGAATTTCAAGGAGACCACTGAAGTATTTCTGGTCAAATTCTTCTTGGAGGCCATTTTATAAAACAAAAAACCAAAAAAACACAAACAAAAAACAAACATTTTGTGAGGCCTTCTGGCTATATCATGGGATTGACAATGATTGTGAGGTGCCATTCTTTTCGAAGATAGTGAAATACCTACTTTCCGTATTTCTTTATTCAAACAAAAATCTCAATCATATGTATTTAAGAACTAGGGATTGCCAATAAAGTCAGTCTTTTTGTTTATATTACTTTACATGCCTATATTTATAATGTACACACTTTAATAATTATATAAACATCTCCGTACCAAACATGAAAACAAGTAGGATTCCACAGGCTAAGAAACAAAATTATTGAGGTTGACCCAAGAAAAATCAGACTGTAGGTATAAGAAATATTTACAAAATTGATGGGATACTTTGTAACAGTGAAACATAATCTCTGAGTTTAATTAATTTGTAATATGTAATAGTATTTTCATCAAGGTTAGGAAATACCACTGAGTACTCTTGAACCATTTCATCGATTAATGTTCTGTTTAGAATTACAGTCCAGGTAATTCTATAAGTGAGGATTACACCAGAGATGTAGAATCAGTAGGAGATATAAATTAATTAATTTATTACTGATTTATGCCATTTTAGGGGCAGGCCATCAGGAATGGAAGGCTGGAACTCTTAGGTATAGATTGAAGCTTCTATCTACAGATTTCTTCTTATGGAAGCTTTGGCTCTGCTTTTAACCCCTTTCAACTAATTGCATCAGTCCCCATTCAGACTATCTAAAATAATCTCCATTCAGAATATCCCTACTAGAACTATCTAAAATAATGTCCATTACTTAAAATCACCTGATGATGAATTTTAATCCCATCTACAAAAAATTTTGCAGCAACACCTAGAATAGTGTTTAAAAGAATAACTGGGACCTGCCAACTAATATATCAAAAAGACCACTACAATAATATGCAGAAGTTGAAAGTGTTGATTTCCCCAAAACTCAAAGAGCATTTATGATTACGTATTTGAAATTCAAACCCTGCTCTCTTATAAAAGTATAGTATATATTATATCTATTTGAAATTCAAACCCTACTCTCTTATAAAAGTATAGTATATATTATATCTCTGGTCTTTCCTTATCTGGTTTTCATGGGGATCAAGAAACCCACATCTGGGGCGCCTGGGTGGCTCAGTGGGTTAAGCCTCTGCCTTCCGCTCAGGTCATGATCCCAGGGTCCTGGGATCGAGCCCCGCATTGGGCTCTCTGCTCAGAAGGGAGCCTGCTTCCTCCCTCTCTCTCTGCCTGCCTCTCTGGCTACTTGTGATCTCTGTCTGTCAAATAAATAAATAAATAAAATCTTAAAAAAAAAACAAAACCCACATCTTTCTTACTATAAATTTGTCTCAATTTTTATAAATATAATGGTGTAAGGGAGGTATTTCTGGATAAGGAGTTTCCTTAACTGGATGTCATAGCATATGCCTTCCCACTTTCCCTCTTTAAAAAAAATTAGAAAGGATAATTTTATAGACACACTAAACATACTTGTCAATGATGAATAACACTTATATGAATATACTGATACATTCATACTTTAATAGCGGATGAGAGAATTTATAACCCTTTATAGGTATAATAGAAATCTTGGCCCATAGGAAGATAGAATAGATTTCAATTATGGAAGATATATCATGGGGTGTCTACAACATTGTAGAATGAGTCATATACTTTTCATTCTTTTCTTTTGACCTTGAAATTGGTATTGTTTAAAATTATGCAATATTTGTTCTAACAGCATAACAAGAAAGGCACCTAAAAATTATGATGAAAGATTTTTTTGCTGGTTTTAAATTTACTTAAGTGAAGTTGACCTTATTTTCATCTAAAATTTTATGCCCTTTAACACATGTATAAATCCATGTAATTGCTACTACAATCCGGATGCATTAAAAAAAAAACTCTTGGATTAACCATTTGTAGTCAGACCTCCCCCAAGATATACTAGGCAACCATGGATTTATTCCTTATCCCTATAGTCTTGTTTTTTTTTTTTTCTTCAGAATCTCATATTAGTGAATGTTTTGAGACTGTCTTCTTTCATTCGGCATACTGTTTGAACATATATCCGTATTATGGTGTGAATCAACAGTTTCTTCCTTTTTTATTACTAAGAGTATTTAATTATGTGGATGTACCACAATTTTTATCCATTCACCCAAGGAAGGTTATTTGGATTGCTTAAATATTTTGTCAATTATAAATAGAGATGCTATAAACATTTGTGTGTATATACTAGTGTGAACATATATTTAAATTTCTGTGTAATGACTATCTAGAAGAGGAATCGTTGGATCACATGTTAAAGGTATGTTTAACTTCATAGGAACCTACCAAACTATTTTCCAGAGTGACTATACCATTTTGTATTTTGATTGACAACGCACATGGGTTTCTGTTGCTTCACATCCTTGTCAACACTTGGCATTTTCAGGTTTTTCTGTTGTTGTTGTTATTGTTGTTTGCTTGTTTTGGCCATTCTTACAGCTTTGAAGTGAAATCCATTGTAGCTTTGATCTGCATTTCTTGAATGTCTAATGATGTTGAATGTATTATATGCTTATATGTTGAAGATACGCTATATATCTTCCTTTCCAAATTTATTATTTTCCATCTAAAATGTTTTGGCTATTCTATAAACTTTGACATTTTATATGAATTTTAGAATCTGCTTATCTTTACCTATAAAAAGTAGTATTAGGATTTTCACAGATCAATTTTAGGAGAGTTAACATCTTTTTTTTTTTTAAGATTTATTTATTTATTTATTTGACAGACAGAGATCACAAGTAGGCAGAGAGGCAGGCAGAGAGAGAGGAAGAAGCAGGGTCCCCGTGGAGCAGAGATCCCGATGAGGGGCTCGATCCCAGGACCCTGGGATCATGACCTGAGCCGAAGGCAGAGGCTTTAATCCACTGAACCACCCAGGTGCCTTGAGAGTTAACATCTTAACAATATTGTTTTCCAATCTATTACATTATTTGTGTCTGTTTTGAATTCTTTCATTAACATTTTATAATTTTCAGAATACAGATCTTGTTTTTACTTATTTTTATTTTTTTAAGTTTTTACTTATTTATTTGAGGGGTGCCTGGGTGGCTTAGTGGGTTAAAGCCTCTGCCTTCGGCTCAGGTCATGATTTCAGGGTCCTGGGATCGAGCCCCGCATCGGGCTCTCTGCTCAATGGGGAGCCCGCTTCCTCCTCTCTCTGCCTGTCTCTCTGCCTACTTGTGATCTCTGTCTGTCAAATAAATAAGTAAAATCTTTAAAAAAAGATTTTACTTATTTATTTGATAGAGAGAAAGAGAGAGAGACCACAAGCACAGGGAGAAGAGCCAGGGGGAGAAGCAGGTGCGGACTCATTCCCAGGATGGTGGGATCATGACCACAGCCAGAGGCAGTAGCTTAACTGACTGAGCCACCCAGACACCCCTAAAGATCCTGTTTTTAAAAATACATATCTATATACTTTCTCAGAGTCATTGTACATTGTATTTTTTCTAAAATTTCTAATTTTTCATTGCTCAAAAATAGAAATATGATAGAGTTTTGTATGCTGACCTTGTATCCTATGACTTGTTAAGCTCACTTTTTAGTTCTAGGAATGGGGTATGTGTGTGTGGTTGTGTGTGTGTGTGTGTGTAAAAATCCCTTTGGATATTTTACATTGATAATCACTACAAATAGAGACAGTTTCATTCTTTCTTTCCAGAGAATTACTTTTGTTTACTTTTTCCTGCCTTTTTACAGTATCTTGAACATCCAGTCCAGTGTTGACTGGGGGTGGCTACAGCATGCATCCTTGTCTTGTTCCTGATCTTATGGGAAAAATATTCAGTCTTTCTCCATTAAGCCTGGTGTTTCCTCTGTGTGTGTGTGTGTGTGTGTGTGTGTGTGTGTGTGTATGTAGTTTATCTTTATCCATTGAAAGACATTCATTGCTATTAAAAGTTGGCTGTGAGTTTTAATAATAAGTAGGCTTGAGATTGTCAATTTTTTATCAGTTAATATCATCTGCTTTTTGTTTAATGTTTGAACATAAACTGTCCTTACATTTCTAGGGTAACTCCACTTGATGTGGTGTTTTATTTTTCCTTTCTACCATCTCACTGAGTTTTTACTTCATGGGATCCCCACATCCCTGCCCTCTGGCTAGAAAACCTGGTCTTTATTTTTCCTTTTCTGTAGTCTACTTCTGATATTTGTGACTGCTGCTGAGATAAAGTGATGAGATGATAGAGAAAGAAAAAAGAAAAAAAGGCAATGCAGATTCTCCCACAATGTTAGTACCACAGTTCCTCTGGACAGAGAGAGGGTTCCTGTGCCTGTTCAGCTCTTGATTTCATTGCTGACCCCCGCCGCCATTGGAATGCTTGGGGCTGGAGCAGGGGAGAATGGATGAAATAAAAATATAAGGGACTTTCTTTACTCTTTCTGATCCATCAGGTCTTCCTTTCCTACTAAAACCAGAAACAGAGGCTCCCCTTGGCACTGTTTTCTGTGCACACAACAGTGAGCAGTTAAAGGGCTCAAGTTTCCTTTGAGTTCAGCCTGAAGTTCTGAAGTCACCAGAACACCAGAAGATAAAGTGGGAAGCTCCCCTCCAGTTCAGTGATACCTAGAGTTAGTTTTCTTGTCCAACAAACTGCTCCTGTTATTTTTCAGAGTCCTCACAGGGCCTCTGCATGCACCGTATTCTGAGATTTTCATTTAGGAGAGACAGAGTGGAATGTTCTTACTCCATGTTACCCAGAACCAGAACTGACACAGGTTTTTTAGGTAAACAGTAAATGAAATACCCTCCATGCCCCTGAATAGAATGTATTTGTTGTTAATATGTTAACTTAAAATGTATTTTGATTTTCCAAAGTTCAGATGGTCATGCCCCTGTATAGTTGAACTACACAGATTTTTAATCTGCAAACTTCAGTCCCCAGAAATCATAGTATGTAGAAAAAAATGCATATCATATATCTTTAAGTAAAAACTCAAATGGAGCCATAGCTTAGATTACATACATAACAAAAAAATCTGACTACTTTGTAGTGTAGGAGTTTGAAAACAATTGCATTTCTCTGAATTCTCATTAATAGGAACCATTTGTTAGTGAACAGCTTTATGAATCTGTCATCAGATGCAGCTCATTATGTGGCCTTGCATTACTTTTATCCACTTTTGCTTAGCATAACTTATTCTCAGCAGGGCTGAAGCTTTTGCATTGTCGTCATCTAAGTGATTTATGTGGGGTGCAGAGTGATGGTGGAAAGAAGCAATATGTTTGGAGTGTGAGCAAACACAGACTTGAGTTTTCCCTGCAAAAGGAGTTGCATCTCATCTGGCACCTTTTAGCTAAAAATATTAGATGCTTGTTTTGACTATTACCTCTGTTGCTGAACTCTGAGTAAAGAAACAAGAAAAGTTAAGTATCTGTAAATTGGAGGATTTCTATGTTCACGGGAACCACAGAATACCTGAAGAAATATTTGGCATGCCTCTGGCTAAGTTGTCCAAGATCTACAAAATGCCCATGAGCAGGGCTTCCTGGATTAGGCAGCACAGTGCTAGACAAAGAGAATGGGATAGAAAAATGAGAACACCTGCAATCTAGACTTGTTTTTACCTTAAAGGAATGCCTTACCTTTCTGTCATGGGTGGAATTTTCTAACACTTGAACTTTCATTGTCTCATTTCAGCTGCCCACCCCTGTTGTCCACTATGAAGAACTCATGTTATTTTTCCCACTTACAGGGATGGGAAACAAAGGCTCAAAGCAGTTAAGATCTTCTACTCTTTGTCATTCTAAGATTCTCTCCACTTGGATGTCATTAGACAGCTGTGTTACTACTAGGAGATTCAAATTCTTGATCTATAAAATTAAAGATTTTATTCAGTTTTTTCCAACATCTTTCAAGTTTGATCTAATAACATTTGCACATTTTAAACACCAACCATAATCAGTTACTTTATAAATGATTTATTTGGAAATTTTTCAGTTCTTCAATCTACAAAATAGTCTCATATTCTGTCATTATCAAGCATTTCTTCTGATCACACTCCAGTGCACAAGTACTGACTGTGGATAATAGCAGCATATATCTTAGTATAGTTGAATAGCAGCTGATTTCTCATTGTATTTACAGAATTATTCATTTTGAGAATTGTGATCTATTTTAGAGGCTATTAAATTTTGTGGATTCCAACCACTCACCCAGATTCTCCCAATCTAATTTGTCTCATTAATATAAACACTCAATAGAAAGCCAAAGGATACAAATGGGGAGTTCATTAAAGAGGAAATATAGTTAGACACGTTAGATAGGTAAATACTCAGCATCACTAATAGCGAAATAAACGGAAATTTAAACAATGAGGCACCATTTTATACACATCAGAGTGGAAAAAATTATAAAACATTAATAACATACAGTGATGATAAGAATATATGGAAATAGGAAACCTCATATACTAGATCACAATAGCTAATATTTGTTAATACTTTATAGAGGGTTTGGCATATAGTCAGCACTTAAAATTTCTTGTTAAAAATCAATCAAGGGCCACCTGGGTGGCTCAGTCATTTAAGCGCTGACTCTTGATTGTGGCCTAGGTCATGATCTCAGTGTTGTGAGATTGAGCCCCGAGTCAGGCTCTGTGTTGATCATGGGGACTGCTTGGGATTCTCTCTCTCCATCTCCCTTTTCCCTACCCCATGCTCTGTCTCTTTCTCTCTCTCTCTCTTAAACAAAAATCAAATTAAATAAATTTGATTAAAATTTATTTTAAATTAAATAAATAAATAAACTGCTAGTGCAAGTATGAATTGATTCACATCTTTTCAAAAGTTATCTGGAAATATTTGTAAACATTAAAAATGCACTTAACCTTTGAATGACCTCTGTTATTTTTTGGCTCAGCAAGGAGTCTGCTTATCCCTCTCCCTCTGCTTGCCACTCTCCATGCTTGTGCTCTCTCTCTCTGTCAAATAAATGAAATCTTTTTTTAAAAGATATCATGAAGATTGTAATAGTGCTAATTGCACTATACATGTCCATGGCAGGTGACTGGTAATATAGATTCACTCACTAGCTGAGAGGGCTGAAATGTAAAGAGAGTTTGTGCATAATCTGCATAAACTAAATTTTGCTTTGTAGTATGAGTAGACAAAACGGTGTACAGATACATGGACCTTTAGAAAAAGAAGGTGGCAATTCCGTTTTTCTTGTATCACATGGCCGGAATTGAAGTGGAGCAGAGCATACTTGGATCTGGCTTATGTTTGAACCAGAGAAAACTAACCATAATTTCTTAGGAACCCTAATACAAGGGAATTCAATGAGGTTTAGGTCTGCAGCAACTTATCACAAAAAGTTACCCTAAAGTTGGAAGATTTGTTAGATGAAACCTGGTAACAAATCTAGTTTCTTCTGTTCAACAATATTGAGCAATGTCTTGTATTTACTGAAGGATTTTTTATATAAGCATCCCCTACCCCGTTTTTAATAGATGCCTGTGTATACAACACATTTTCCCATTTTTAAATGTCATTGACTTTCAAATATTGTCTTTTCACAAAGCGATTTACAGACCTTGTTGTTTTAAAAATACATGCCAGACTTGGACTTGCTACAGATAACACACCACACTTGCACAGCTGTTTTGTCAACCTTACCTGGGATCATTTTCAAAATTCCAGGACAAGACAGGAGTCCCACAGCCAAATGCCTGGAACACAGCCAGTCTCACAGCGCTGAGTCAATATGACACACAAACAGTGAGTCAGAGCTATCTTTGGTTCTTGGGTCTATAAAATGTATTCTCTCTTTTCTCTCTCTCCCTTTCTTTCTGTTTCCCTCTCTCTCTTTCTCTTTCACTCTCTCTCTCTCTCTTTGATCTATAAAGTTATAATTCTTTGAGAGAAATATGGGTGCTCTGACATCATGGGTCCAAAGTCTGTTGGAAAGCTCTCTGATAATAAGTTACACTTCGGCCTCTTCCAGGGATGGCCCTACATGTGGAAAGCACTGGCTGTCATTAATGACGCTTCAGATGTGAAAGGCAGCAATTATGTAGCTGCTTTTTAAAAGAAAAAATTCAGGTGTGGCAAAGAATTTGCTAGAAAGATATTAAAATGTGACCCTTACTGTTTAATCTGTAAGAGCAGCACCTTGTGCTTAGGATGTTTTGTTACTACCTAAGCCATGGCCTGTGTATGTTAGCCTGAGGAGCAATTTGATGCGGTATAAATTTTGATCATCTAAAATAAATGACCTATCAGTTAGAAATTATACCTTTGACAATGTGGAATTATCACCAGAACTAAATAGCTCAATATTAGTGAAATCTGCACACTGTTTTTAATAATAAATTACCCAATAATGAATTATAGCAAGCTAGAGAGCAGGAATACGGAACAAGCTAATCTGATAATTGCTTACTCTGTTTTCATGACCTATTTTTGTAACTCTTGGTGCTGAAAGTGGTGGTACAGGTATAGGTAGAGTTTCATAAGAGTATCTGAAAGCTTTCATGACAAAAAAAAAAAAAGTGGGTGATTATCACTGAGAAACTTGAATAAAGCAGGTCAGAGTTTGAGAATCTCAGCGTTTTCCCATACCTCCAAATGTCACTATTTTAGCTTCTATGCCAGTAGGAAATGAAGCAGAAAGCAAAGGAGCAGCCAAACTGAGCAATGAAACGTCAAGCAAATATGTAAGCCATGAGGTAAATCAATGACTGAGTATTTTGTGATGTTGGGGAGGGCAGAACAAATTGCCACCAAATGATATAACAAACTTGTGAAATATACCTCAAAAGCAGAATTACAGGCTGATACCATACATAGGACTAGCCAAGGGGTCTTTGGCTGAACAAGAATCTTTTACCCAGTTTCTAAGTACCTCATGGATCTCAGTGCATTTTCCTCTTTATTCCTATAGTGTTACTAGTAAAGAGACTATACCAGGCAACAGTTTTAACGGTGTCCTGTCACAGTATGTTTGTAGATTGGAGCCCACTAAAAATACCTTGTGAACTAATGATCAACTGTCACTCGCAGTCCATGGCTTAATAATGACCCATAGATAAAAATGTCAGTCATTGTCCCTGCTGCCTCTCAGAACCACTGATTTTCTTTCCTTGTTACCTGCCTTCTCCTCACTCCTCCATGCTGTGGTAGCTCTAAAGGAACACCTAAAAATTTGCTACCCATTAGGGGCCTGAGGATTAAGAAAGACATGAAGCAGTAAGAGAGGGAAAAAAAAAAAAGGTATACTTTAGGGGAAATAGAGTTTTATACTACTAGACTGGGCCGATATACCTGCTCAGGGACTTACTGCTAAAAACCGTTTTATGAATTAGCTGAATTTTTCACAAAGCTTCATATTGGGTCAAAGGTCAAGGGCCTCTTATTGGTTTCAAAAATTAGCAGAATATCTGTTGAGTGGCTGCTAAATAAGAAGCATTTGATAGATATTTTATTCTCACAGTCACCCTTTGAGCTATGATATTATTAATCACATTTAAGATCTGAGCAAGCAAAGGCCCAGAAAAAGGTTAAGTAATTTACCAAAACCAGGGTGATGTCGAGCCCCAGAGAGTATTTCTGCTGCTGCTTCTGCCATGCCACCCTGCCTTCTGCATTATCAGTACTTCATATTTTAGTGTGATTAACTCAATCTAGATCCATGCATTCATCCAAGGTCTGGCAAACATTTGTTGAACACTGTGTGGGGTACTCTCTTAATTCCTGAGACTTCGCAAGATCAGGTGCTCCAGGAAATTGAGTTTGATGTGGGGATGGGTCAAGTGGAGTGGGTGCATTTTGGTTATTCAGCAGAAGTATGGATGGGTACTGCCTGGGGAAGGCCCCTACGGATTTTGTATGGCAAGAACTAGAAAAGAACTAGATAACAGGAAATGAGGAAGGGCTAATGACTAGATATATCACTATTATATATATATATATATATATATATATATATATATATATATATATATAAAATATTGTGATATTTAATATCACTAGATTTGATAGCTTTTAAATGTGTCATTGTGGCTAGTTTGAACTGTATTTCCCAAAATTCCCTGTGTGTTTCTGGTTAGGGTGGTAACAAAAAAATATTTGGAAGGCAAGAGTGAAGCAGCAACCATTTTGTCTTTATTTTCAAGTCAAAGCAGCTGCTTCTCCATCTCATACATGTTGTCACGTATCCACAGGCCCACCTTGGGATTTGGTGGTAGCCAAGCCTACAGCTATCTCATCTTCCCCCAATCTTTCTTCAGTTTCTCTGACTTCTGGGCCAAGGGTGTGTGTGTAGCTTCATGACAAAGGGTCCCAGCTTCTCCTGCAGGACACTTTATTAAGGTCAGAGGCAGTTCCACTATGTCCTCCTAAAGTTGTAGTCATTGGTGCTCATAAATGCCAGCTTATCCTTGTGCCCCCCTTCACATCCATCTTTCATTCCCCTTTGTGTCCTATGCATTTCAAGCTCCAGTATCAGAAACAAAGGAAGTAGTTTACTGAGACTGTTTAAACTAGCTTCCACATTGTGCATGGGCAAATTCTTATATTAAAACCTCTGATTATGGATGGGACTGGAGGAGATTATGCTGAGTGAAATAAGTCAAGCAGAGAAAGTCAATTATCATATGGTTTCACTTACTTGTAGAGCATAAGGAATAACATGGAGGACATTAGGAGAAGGAAAGGAAAAGTGAATGGGGCAAATCGGAGGAGGAGATGTGCCATGAGAGACTGTGGACTCTGAGAAACAAATTGAGGGTTTTGCGGGGGGAGGGGATGGTTGAGCCTGGTAGTGGGTATTATGGAAGGCACATATTTCATGGAGCACTGGGTGTGGTGCATAAACAATGAATCTTGAAACATTGCATCAAAAACTAATGATGTATTTTATGGTGACTAACATAAGACAATAAAAAAATAAAACCTCTGATTAAAAAAACAAAAGAACAGAAATACCTCTGATTGAACACGAAGTAAGGAGAGGTCCAAATGTTCTCCCCTCACACTTCTAGATTATGTGACCTAACTGTGTCTCATGCTCTTTGAACCTCAAATGTTTATGTGCCTCAGGGATCATGCACCTCTTTCCTTCTTGGTCTTTGCTATAGACTGAATTTTGTATGTTGAAACAAATTAATATGTCGAAACCTGATCCCTAAAGTGACAGTATTTGGAAGTATGGTGTTTGGAAGTGATTACATCATTATGTATTATGTGTTATGGATGTACCATTATTTAAGTTATACAAGTAATAGACACACATAGTCAAGAATGCAGAAAGCTATGAAATACAAAATAAAATCGGCCTTTCCCCTTAGCCTCATTTCCATTCTGCTATTGCAGTCACTTGTTAAAAGTTCATTATATTAGTCACACTAAGTTTAATACTACAATTTTAAGTTCTGTGCTACCCCTCTATTTTTTGATTTGTTAGCATTAAAGAGTATTCACTTCCTTAAATAAAGGATGAAAATTCACTGTATTCAGATCATCTTCCATTCCTCTGCCACAAAGAAAATATTTTTTACTGAGGTATTTTTAGTTTTCATGTAGTAATTTTAACTTTAAACTCCATTTTTAAGCTTTTTTTTCTATCAGCTTTTAATAATATCTACTGATTCTCTTCTATGAAAGACAAAGAAATTAATTCACCTATTGACCTTTTCCTAGATCTTATTTTTCCCCATCCCATGTCTCAATTTCTGTCAGCTATATCATGATATCTTTGCAACATCAAGATTTATGATCTTGACTAGTATGTTCAGTTCCATCTGTAGTAGTTAGGTATACTCTCCTTTATTTCTAGGGTGTTTTTTTTTCCCCTCTCATGACTAAAAACCATAAATAACATTTGTTATATCGACACTTAATTACATCTATTTACTGTCCCACCAAATAAAATATTTGGGTCATTGGGGCAACTGGGTGGCTCAGTGGGTTAAAGCCTCTGCCTTCTGCTCGGGTCATGATCCCAGGGTCCTGGGATCCAGCCCGAGTTGGGCTCTCTGCTCAGCAGGGGGCCTGCTTCCTCCCTCTCTCTGCCTGCCTCTCTGCCTACTTGTGATCTCTCTCTATCAAATAAATAAATAAAATCTTTAAAAAAAATTTGGATCACAAAAAGAGCAATAAAATCCTTTGTAACTAGAACTCCCAAAAGGCAAGGGATAACGGCTTTTCTTTTATTTCATTTTCTATGTCCTTCATTTCTGGGTCACTTTTAAATATCTTTTTCTTGTATCTTATGTAATACTTCCTTGAATTACCAGGGACACATCTGCAACTGAACAGATTTGGGTACACTACTTCTTGTAGCAGGGGAGACACATACTAATGGAAACCATCACGCATCTAAGTAAGATGCTGTTGGAATTAACTGACTGTAGTATAGGATTTGGGTTTGTGTTAGATGATTTGGAGGACAGTTTAAGTAAGCAGGGTCAGCTTTAGATTGCATACTCGATGAGGAGGTTAGAATAATTCTGTGATTGGGTGTCTTAGTAAATCTTTTCTGTAAGGAGAGAAGATTTGATGGAAGTTAGAGCGGTAATTAATAAAGAAGGAGCAATTACTCTTATGAGCCAGGATATGTGGTTTGGACATTGTGTTTATGTTCAGACATGACTATGTACTGGTCTTAACTTGTCTTTGACAAGTTATTGTTATTGACAATTATCATTGTCACAGAGTCGCCATGTCTAATGTTGATGTGCTGTGAAATTGTTTATGTTCAAGGAGAAACCAAGGCCTAGCAATGATTGCCAGACCAGCTTATAGCAGCACCAGGACTTACCTGAAAATTCCAGGCCACCTGGATGCCAGGGACTGCTAGCTCTCTGTCTGTCTATCATCTATCTATTTTTGTCCTATCCATATATTATGTGTATGTATGTGTGTATATATATATGTGTATATATATAGTTTGTATATATAAAATCTTACATATATATGTATATGAATGTAAATATATAATCTATGCATATATAGATGTGTATGCTTTTGTGTGTATATGTACACATATGTATATACACACATGTATACATATGTATGTACACACACACACACCAAGATATTAGTGATTCCTAACTGGGGGGATATTATGCTCCCCACTCTCCCACTTACTAGGGATGCTGCTAAGTATTCTATAATGCACATGGTAAATCTTCACAACAGAATTATCTGGCCCAAAATGTTAATGGTGCTGAGGGTGTAAGATTGAGAAATCCTGGTATGTAGATATATGTGTACATACACATAAAAATATACAAATATAACACATACATACATGTATGTTTACATATGTACATATATATATGCAAGTGTGCAATATAAAAGATGAGAAATTTTCTGAGTTCCTATGCATACTTCAATTTTTCCAAATTTATTTTCTTCTTACACTTGATTAATAATTTGGCTAGGTATAGAACTGTAGGCTTAGGATTTGAAAATATTACTCCACTATGTTCTATTATTCAGTATTGCTGATGAAGAAGTCTGAAGTAAATGTGGTTTTTAATTTTTTTTTTAAGATTTTAAAATTTTATTTATTGACAGATAGAGATCACAAGTAGGCAGAGAGACAGGCAGAGAGAGGGCAAAGCAGGCTCCCTGCTGAGCAGAGAGCTTGATGCGGGGCTCCATCCCAGGACCCCAGGATCATGACCTGAGCCAAAGACAGAGGCTCCAACCCAATGAGCCACCTAGGCACCCCTGTGATTTTTAATTTTTGATAGTTTTTTTACTCTCCCTTTCTTGAATTTTTTAATATTTATTTATCTAGGGGCACCTGGGTGGCTCAGTGGGCTAACACCTCTGCCTTCGGCTCAGGTCATGATCCCAGGGTACTGGGATCGAGCCCTGCATCGGGCTCTCTGCTCAGCAAGGGAGCCTGCTTCCCTCTCTCTCTCTGCCTGCCTCTCTGCCTACTTGTGATCTCTGTCTGTCAAATAAATAAATAAAATCTTTAAAAAAAAAGATTTATTTATCTAGGTGTGTGTTCTTTTGTAATTTTTCCATTAATTCTGTGAGTCTTTTTAACATAAGTATTTATACTATTCTTTAGTTTAGAGGTTTTTTTCTTAGTTCTTAAATGTTTTCTCTCCTCCATTTACCATTTTCCTTATTTTGTTTTTCCATGCTTTTGGGGTCTATCCTCCACATATTGTCTCTTTCTTTTTATTGTATAGCTTAGGAAACATATTTAATTTGGACCACTTATTTAGTCTGTTTATTTTATTTATTTTTATTTTTTTTTTAAGATTTTATTTATTTACTTGACAGACAGAGATCACAAGTAGGCAGAGAGGCAGGCAGAGAGAGAGGAAGAAGCAGGCTCCCGTCTGACCAGAGAGCCTGATGTGGGGCTCCATCTCAGGACCCTGGGATCATGACCTGAGCCAAAGACAGAGGCCTTAACCCACTGAGCACCCAGGCGCCCCTGGTTTGTTTATTTTATTAACCAGAAAACTTACTGTTATTGGTTTCAAAAATCATAGCATAATTTTCAAAATTTTTAATTTTTAAAAAAATTTCTTTTCCCTATCATGTCATCCTGGTTTTATTTTAAAAATACAGTACCATTTGAAAATCTCTGAAGTTATTAATTATATATTTTAATTATTTTTTTCTCTAATGACTTGTTTTTAGGCAGTTTTATTTTTGCTGTCACCCCTAGTGTTGATTGTCCTCAACTCTCTACTCCATCTTGATTGGGCTTTTAAATTAATTGAATGACTAGATTAATTAACATAAACGAGGAGCCTGGAGACCCACACAATTGCCAGGAGGATGACTTGACTCTAGAGACAGATCAGGAGAAGTTATTTCCCTCAAGGGCAGATTGGATTTTCTGGTTGTTCCCACTTTATCCATTGTGGCAGCCAGGACTTGTGCAAAGCTCCAGTATCTCTCTCATAGAACCTTAAACCCTCCCTGGACAGATTACAGACTTTCTTTAATTTATGTCAGGGTTTTACCATGAGGGCGAAATCCCTTTATGTCAGCCACTCTATTTTCCTGTGCAAGCAAGGAAGGTTTACTCTCTCAGCTATTTTATAATCAATTATTTAATGACTTTTTTGGATGGCTCCAAGACCCATTTTTGGGAAAACTACTGGCGGGTCGTCTGGGTTTCTGTCTCCAGGGACCTTCTGCATGTTGGTGCAGGGTAAACATTGCACAAGTCTATATGAATGGAGACCCTTGGAGTTGTGCAGTGTACAACTTGAGAACTACAGCTCTGCTATTTCATTACTCTGATTTTTCTGCCACTCTCAGTCTAGCTTGTGAAATATCTCTAAATTCTTACCTTCATGGATTCCCAGTAATACCATTTTTCTCTCTTACAAATATTATATAAGTATTTAATATGACTTTGGAAGGAAGGAAAAAACAAGGATTCTTAGCCCAATGACTTGAATCAGAAACCATGCATTATATTTATTTATATTATTTTCTCTGGATACTATCTCCAATTAGATTAATCCCCTAATATTGTCACTCTAGAGAAGAGGAGATATAAGCAAGTTTCTCATAATATTTATATATAAAATTTTCAATTTTATTTATGAAAAATTATGACTTCTTCAGAATAACACAGAAATCATTGAGAAATTCCTTGGGAACTATCTTTACTAGCCTCGGATACTTGAAACATAGAAACACATTAAATAAAGGTTACATATATAAGTGAGTCATGGGGATGGAAGTTACTTTCTTTTAAATTACTTTTTAAAATAATGATGATATTTTTGTCTAGAAATTATCCTACTGAAAATTTCAGGTAAAATATAAGTAGATTCTATTTAAGGGGGAAAGCATTAGATAGTCTTGAAACTTCTAGTTCAGAAAGGAGGAGAATTGAAATAGAAGGAAAGGAATAAAAGACTGATTCTTGACTATCTCTTTCTTTCCTATTCTAACCAATGGAAAACAATCAGTTGTGTCTTTGGCTTAATATTTGTCAACCAAAGGAGGACAAGCAATGTGTCACAGGTTGGGTTGCCTGAGAACCAAACTCCAAGATGGAGATCTGCCTGCAGGATATTTATTAGGGAGTGCTCTTAGAATTGACACCATGGAAGGGAGGGAAAAGAAGCTGGAGAACTAGTTGGAACAGTATGTATCCCAACGAAGACCTCAGCCCATCCAATAGGGAGCTCTGGAACTCTTCTGGTGTTTCAGAGATTCTCTAACTAGGATAAAATAGCTGAGCCTTGATATGCCCAGATTGATCAGCTGTTGGATATAGGCTAATACCTGTAGAGGTGTGACTTGGATAAGGGAGCTTTCTTTTACTGAAGATAGCCCTCAAAAAGGCTAATAGTTGATGGCCATCTTTTGATACCACACCTAACAGCCAGGGAAATAGTAATTCCTTTATCCCTGAAAGGCAGTCCAGGCAGTACATCATGCACTAAACAAAATGCACCATTTCTACCACTTGGATTCACTTCTTATAGGTTCTGGGGATATCTTCCTTCTCTTTGTGAAAGGGGAGCTTCAAAGAAGAAAGTTAATGGGACAAACTAGCCCCACCTACTAGCCCAGATTCCAATAACACAACAGGAGATGTTTCTCACAAGCCGTAAATACTGACTACAGATGAAGAGGCCTTGCTCTAGAATCCTAGAGGTCTGCATGATATTTTCCCACTAGGGTTTGTCATAAAGTCCATATGGTATTCTTTCCACCACTAATATTTCTAGTACCACAGGGTCTTCTGAGCCATATGACCACAACTCAGAGTTGCCCGCACTGTAGCAAGGATTTATTACAGAGCACTTTCCTGCTCTGGGGCCCACTCATAGCCACCAGTCTTTCAGGAACTAGCTATATATCCAGGCATGAAATACGCTGCCTCTAGGCCTACCAGCCCTATGTTTCATTCTTCACTGGTCGGTGGCACAAAATGCAATAGTATGTCCTTTACTTTGGAGAGAATGTCCTAGCATGCTGCAACCTTAAAATGTTTATTAACCCAGTGGGCCCCGAACCTATTTCATAGGATTTATTTCACACTGTCCAAGGTTTTCATCATACTAACCACTTCTTGCTCATTCAGTCCAATTAGAATAATGTCATTTATATAATAGTAGAAAAGTATGATGTTCTGTGAAATTATCAGACAACCTGGATTTCTTCAAACTATGTTATGTCAAAAAGACAGATTAGCTACCATATCCTAGAGCAAAACTGTAAATATATTCTGTTGTCTGTTCTTTTCTACTGACAAAGATACAAAAGAAAACATTTGCCAGATCAAATCAGTGGCTACTTAACAAGTTCCTGAGGTCATGCTAATCTGTTCTAGCAAATATACCGCATCTGGCACAACAGCAATAACTGGTGCTATTGTTTTCTTGAGTTTACAATAATCTACTTTATCCTCCAATATTTGTTGTTTTTTCTTCTTGCATTTTGGGTTTCCTTTTCTTCTTTTTCTTCTTTCTTTCTTTCTTTCTTTCTTTCTTTCTTTCTTTCTTTCTTTCTTTCTTTCTTTCTTTCGGGATAAGTCGTGTATTAAACAAAACTGTGATGATGACTCTCTCTCTTGTGTCTTTTAGGTATTTAGGAATAATATTAATTTCTGCCATTCCTCTGCAGTGGGGTATTGTTGTTTGTTTATCCTAGCAGGGAGTTTAGATGGAGCAGTTTTAGAGATTTCTACTTTTTAAAAAAAGATTTTATTTATTTATTTGAAAGACAGAGCATGAGCAGGGAAAGCAGCTGCGAGAGGGAGAAACAGACTCCCCACTGAGCAGGGAGCCTGATTCAGGCCCTGATCCAGGACCCTGGGATCATGACCTAAGCCAAAGGCAGACACTTAACCAACTGAGCCACCTAGGTGCCCCTCTAGTTGGTCTTAATAGCTCTTGTACCACAGGCCAAAAACCTAGTGTATGGGGTGGTACCAAGTAACAAATATAATCATTATATACTCAGGGTCTCAAATGATCATTGGTGAGTCTGCATATTCAGTGGACACACTGTGAACTATGCACAGGCCAGCAGCCCATTTTTTATCTATTATTATATGATCTCACTATAACAAGAGGTCATAACATACTTCAGATCTTATAGTATCACATCTCATCTCAAACCTGTTCTTAAAATGTTTAGATATTTCTCTTTGTTTAGTGTACAATTACCTTAGTTAGTACCTGAAGGTCCCTTTTGGACAGGACTTGGAGATTACAGCCATCTACAATTGTTGTGGCTTTGTAGGACTATTTCTTTTGGTGACTTAGTCTATTTTTTAAAAGTCAATGCATTTAGGTCCAAAACCTGGCTCTAAAATGGAATCTGGGTAAGACATTGTGAATATTTACCCTTACCCACAACCTCCTGATTTTTTTTATCACTGATTTTATAGTTTGAGTTTCTCAAACTATAAAAACTATAGTTTTAATAGTTTGAGAAATATACTTTTGGCTACTTCTCTGTTATTCCTCTTGGGATCTTATATTCTATTAACCATTTCCATAGCTCTCTTCAAGTTATGTTCCTTGGCTCACTGATTTGACTCCAACCTTAATGTTCATTATATGACAAATGCCTTCATGGGCATGCTTCTGGTTAAGTTCTGCTACTTTGTCTCTATTGTGTTGGGTCCTATCATCCCCATTGCTATCTCAGGTCTGTAGTGGTATTTGCTACTCACCTGGGTTAGAGAGGAGAGCAATAGATGAACTTCTTGGTGATGTTATGAATAGTCTCACCAGCATATTCATTATTTTTTTTTGTAAATGGTATATCCCACTGGCCCTCCCATGGAAAAGAATAGTCAAATGGGATTTCTGACCTTATATAATACATCCCCTCTAACATATCCATAGCTCTGAGACTTTCATCTCTTATTCCAGCATCTACCATGGCAATTCTGACACCAACACCTCACTTAGAATGGGCCATCTAAGGGACATGTTAGTTAAAGCCACCCTAGCTATATGTTCACATCATTTCCCAGGGTTCTCCCCCAGGATGATACATTCACCTGTATACTTAAAGAGCCCTGCCCAAATTTATTTTCTATCCTCACCCTTGGCTCGCACCTTCAGTATCCTGTCCCAAGCACAAACTCCCACCTCATGTTGGTACATGTTGGTCAGGTTCTAGTGATTTTAAAGGTTTAATTCCTTTTTATCACTTAGTAGGCCTAGTGGCAAACTGCCTGCGTTATTATAAAATTTTGGATAATTCATTGTCCTGGTAGACAGAAGGTGAAGAGAAGGTATATCCTGAGGACATATGCTGTCTTTGAGAATAGAGGCCTCTGCATTTTGTTCAAAGAGGGATTGCTAATTCTAATAAGGTTACTAAGGTCATTTCTGCAAGTTAAAAGGCTTCAGGGGAATCTGCAGATTCAAGATTTTTAGATTATTACCCACAAACTCCCATTCCAAGTATCAGTGCTTTCTTCTTTCACAGTAAAGACTCTGACCTGGGCATGGCACATCTGCCATGGCTGGAAATTGAATTTTATTTTGGAGCTTGGTTTCTTACAGTTCAGTCCTGGGCATGGCCCTTGGCTTTTTCCTGCCCTCCTGGGTTAGGAGACTAAGGCCTTTTGACACCAAAGAAGCTATTTTTCTTTCACACTTAGATTTTAGTTGTGTATTAATCACTTTTAGCTTAAAAAAAAATCACTTTTTTTAGCTTGTTGGGGTTTTTTTGTTTGTTTCTCTGTTCTAATTTGTTTTGCTTTTCCCCAGAGGGTTTATAGAGCTTAGCAAAAGCAACCCAATTCCAGTGTTCCTGATGTTACAGTTTCCTCCGAAATGCTCACTTGTTTCCTCCATAATTCTCTAATGTACCATACAAGCTAATGAAGTCTCTTCCACAGCATGACATTACAGCTTTCCACGGATGGAAATATTAGTAATTCCATTGGCACCTTATACATAGAAGCTATCTACGTTCACCTACTACCAATGATGGGTTCCTTGTTTCCATCACCAGACAGGAACAGATGATCCAGCTTCAAAATCCCAGCCAATATCTGGTTTCTCTGACCGCTGATGATATAGAAGATTGGTTTCCATAGGAAGTGACTCTGCCAGCAAGATGAATGTGCAGGAGCTGTTTTATTAAAGAGTGCCCTTGGAATCAACACCTGTGGAAGGAAGAACAGGAAAGAAAGCATGACTTGGCAGCAGTGGAATTAGGGTTAAATCTCAACAAAGGTGTAAACTGGCACCTTGGGGAGTTCTGCATTAGAGGTGTATCAGGTCAGGATAAAGGGGTCTTTTTACCCTCTAACTGATAAATGTTGGTACACATGCTTCCCCTCGAAGGAAGCATAAGTTTTCTTCAGCCAAGATGATTCTAACAGGGGACTGACATATCAAGGCAGCTTCCAGCATCAGGGGAAAATACCCTGCATTCAAAAGGGTGATCTGGATGACGTATCATAGCATCTGTTACATGATATGACCCATTATAGCTGAAGGGACATCTTACAAACTGAGAGTAGAAATAAAGAATTTGTGGCCAAATAATGTAAATAGTTTCTATTTCTGCCATTTTCAAAATATTGCTAGAAGAAAAGAACTTAAAGAAGAAAGATTCATATGTTACTCATTCATTCTTTAAAAATGTCACTTGTTGAGAAAAAATTTAGGCAGTTGTTCAGTTTCAGATGTGAGTAAGATAGTCCTGCTTTCATGAAGATTACATTTTATAGAAAGGGACAGATACTAAATCCATAGGCAACAAATATACAAGATAATTTCAGATATTTAGTAATGAGCATAGGTTACATACATAATTTAGTATACTTTATTGGGCACCAGCTCTATTCATATACTGAGTACCATATCCTCTCTTTAATTAAACAAGGAGGCTGTTAGTCTGATGTTTCTCTAATGCCATAGCAACATATATTTCAGCAAACTGAAATCTAATATGACTCAAAGTTACTAAATCGAAATGCTAGGGACATCTGAGGCACTTGGGTGGCTCAGTAGGTTAAGCGTCTGCCTTTGGCTCACGTCATGATTTCAGGGATCAATCGAGCCCCATGCTGGGCTCCCTGCTCAGCAGGGAGTCTGCTTCTCCCTCTCCCTCTGCCTCTTTCCCCCTGCTTGTTCTCTTTCTCTCAAATAAATAAATTCTTTTAAAAAATGCTAGAGATAACCAATCGTAAACAGCCAGCTAGGTTTTAAGCTATAGCCAATCAAATAATTTCCTTTCTTTGTTTCTACGCTTTCTCCCTATAGACATTCTCTTTTGATGATTTATTTTACAATTTTTTTCTAACTTTATGATGCTGTGGAAATGATACACATTTGGTAGAAACTATACTTTAAATTTTGACTTTTGATATTTTTCCCAGGCTAATGACATGGGATACAATCTTCTCTCATGATGCTGGGAAACAGCTGTGAGCTGCAGCTCCCAGTCAGCCACACCATCATGAGGAGGAACAACTGATACAGTCACAACCATTCTGTACCCATTCAGTATTCCATGTTTCACTCTCAGTAGGTATTCAATTCAATATTACCTGAAATGTTCAATACTTTATTATAAAAAGGGTTTTGTTTTAGATTATTTTGCCCAACTGCAGGCTAATGTGTTGTGAGCACATTTATGGTGGCCTGGGCTAAGGTTTGATGTTTAGTAGGTCAAATGTATCAGATACATTTTTGACTTATAATATTTTCAGCTTACCATTATTTTATCAAGTTGTAACCCATTGTAAGCTGAGAAGATAAATGTAAGTCTTTTTTTTTTTTTTAAATGTAAGTCTTTGACCTGACTTTTGTCCACAAGTGTTCCTAACTATTTCTGGATTGATGCTGCCCAATCTGAATAGATTTTTGCTCAAATACACTCTCATACTGTGCCTCAATTTATCTCTCCAACACTTCAGTGAATTTACGGTCTTACTTGGGCAATCAAAGAGGCAAATAGAAAAAGTGCAAACTATAAATGAGTATGATTAAGATTCAAATAAATCACCCTGATAACTATTATGTGGTATTTCTAAATGTGTAGTCACAGGTACACCAGAGTCTGAATCAACTGCAGTTTTGATTAAAAATGAAGATTCTAGTTTATAGAATCCTAGGAATCCAAGATTCTTGGATTTGTAGAATCAGAATTGCTAAGTTGGGGACGCCTGGGTGGCTCAGTTGGTTGAGCGGCTGTCTTCGGCTCAGGTCATGATCCCAGCGTCCTGGGATCGAGTCCCACATCGGGCTCCTTGCTCGGCAGGGAGCCTGCTTCTCCCTATGCCTCTGCCTGCCACTCTGTCTGCCTGAGCTCACTCTCCCTCTCTCCCTCTCTCTCTGACAAATAAATAAATTAAAAAAAAAAGAATTGCTAAGTTGGAACTTGGATGTGCATTTTGTAAGCATTGTAATTAATACTGATGTACCATTGTGTTTGAGAGGACAAATTGGAGAACAGTAGGAAATGAGGTTGGAAAAAGTTTGCATTAGGTTGTGGAGGACTTTGGATGCCAGACTTAGGAATTTACACCTTATTCTGAAAGCAATTGGGACTATTTATTTATGCCAAAGGAGAGTATTGACACATACCAAGTTTTTAGAACATTAACTTGGTTGTGGTGTATAGGTAGTCTGAAATGAAGAGACACTGTAAACAGGATCTCAGTTAAGGCACCGTGGAGATAATCAAGGTATGATTTCAACAGCATAGATTAGGAAGTGAAAGTGAAAGACGTAGATGGCTGTAAGAGAGACTGCACTAAGAATACTTCATTCACTTTTATTTTTTATGAAAGCTGACATTTATTATTCTGAAAGATATGGTTAAGTTTAAATAAGATAAATACCTCAATTGATAAATGGTAATGCATGTCATATGCTGGTCTAGTCACTGACATGACACTGAGACTCAGTGAATGCCATTTCCAGTACTGATCATTCACATGTGGCACAAATTCGTGCTGTTGTGAGATATTGATAATTGGCCAGAATCAGGAGTTCTGGATTCAAATACTGGCAATGTCTGTACTACTGGGTATTTACTCCAAAGATACAGATGTAGTGACAAGGAGGGCCATATGTATCCCAATGTTCATAGCAGCAATGTCCACAGTCGCCAAACTGTGGAAAGAGCCAAGATGCCCTTCAACAGATGAATGGATAAAGAAGATGTGGTCCATGTATACAATGGACTATCACTCAGCCATCAGAAAGGATGAATACCCAACTTTTGTATCAACATGGTTGGGACTGGAAGAGATTATGCTGAGTGAAATAAGTCAAGCAGAGAAAGTCAGTTACCATATGGTTTCACTTACTTGTGGAACATAAGGAATAACATGGAGGACATTAGGAGAAGGAAGGGAATAGTGAATTGGGGCAAATCAGAGGGGGAGATGAACATTGAGAGACTGTGGACTCTGAGAAACAATCTGAGAGTTGGGGGTGGTGGGAGGATGGATGAGCCTGGTGGTGGGTGTTGAGGAGGGCACGTATTGCATGGAGCACTGGGTGTTGTACATAAACAATGAATCTTGGAACACTGAAAAATAAAAAAAAATAAAATACTGGCAATGTTTGGCTTTACCGTAGGCTTTTGCTGTTTCATCTAGGGTATGTGGAGAATTATACAAGGTGGCTCTAAGGTCCTTTGATATTCTGAAATTCTAGGATTTTAAGAAATGATAACTTAATAGATATTCTAATAGATATCTTATACAAGAATATGCTTATATATAGTAAATATAATAGCAAATTTTTAGTCTCTTCTGATATAGATCAGACTTGCCCTATTGAAAATCTTATATTGCAAAAATAAATGCAAGTATTTTTATATTGGGGGAAAATTACTTTCTTCATCTTGGGCTTAAAATAAAGACAAGTTGCCTTCTGTGTTATAATCTCTCCACCACCATGACTACCAATGACAGAAACAAAATGTGAAAGGGTAGAATACATGTCTTGTAATTTAGCTTTACACAAGTGTTCCTAGTCAAGCACATTTTTCTTTAGTAAGTTTATAGACAATCTAATGAAAAAGCAACTTTAAAATAAATTGGTTTTATTTAGTAGTACCCATGATAACTATGAAAAGGTTTGGTGTCAACAGTGAGTTATTTTAAAATAGACTTGTTTTTTACTAAAGGATAATTTTCTTGGTGCATTATTAATAGGTTAAAATTGTGAGTCAGAGTGCCTGGTGGCTAGGCGTTAAGCATCTGCCTTCAGCTCAGGTCATGATCCCAGGGTCCTGGGATGGAAACTCTCATCCGGCTCCCTGCTCAGCAGGAAGCCTGCTTCTCCCTCTCCTTCTCACCTGCTTGTGTTCCCTCTCTTGCTGTCTCTCTCTCTCTGTCAAGTAAATAAATAAAAATTTTAAAAATAAATAAATAATAAATGAAATTATGATTCAAGTTTTTAAAAGTTTATTAATTTTATGGAAATAGCAAATTTCTCAAACATAATAAGAAGAATTTCAGTTACTAAAGTGTATTATTTGTTTTTGGGTTCACATTTACTAAGCTTATATGTACCTGCATATTGAGTCTTTTGTGTTGAATCTTGGATATTTCAGTTAGCTGCTTGGTTTATCAAAGAGGTTGATTAGCCCTGATCTTATGCAGCAGTGTATGATATCAGCCCTAATCTGAATAAAAAGTGTGCATAAAGTTCTTTTTATTTACATGTTATTTTCATAACATAATGGCATTTATCATATTTCAAATCAGTTTTAAGATTCTTAGAATTAAATGTTTTTTGTTTCAAAATTTCTTTTGCACCTTTAATGTCTAAATAAATATTAACTTTAAGATACAATTGATAGGAAATATGAAAAGTATATGGGATATGTAATTTTGTTATAAGGTCTTTCAAAATTACTCTAACAGGATTATTTGGTAGAGAGGGAGATAAAGGAAGTGCCAGTTCTGCTATGTAGTCATATGTGGGCATAGACTGGGAAGCACAATTACAAAGAACTGCAAACAGACACAGCCATTCCAGAGGAATGCAGAAGAGGCATCCAGGAATAGGAGGCAGGATTTAGGCAAGGAGTTTTTCAGTTATCTTTGGTGTATCTTAAAGCTATCATAAGGACCCTATGACTGGGAAACTTTTTCAGACCTTGAAATTTGTAGATTTCCCACCCTTATCTCCTGGCCTATTACTTCTCATCAACATTATTCTTAAAAAAGAAAAGGAAAAATGGTCCAAGAGGGATTTTAGTAACAAGTCAAGCAGGTTTTGAATTTAGAAGGCATGCGTCAGAACTAAATATTCCTACTAACCCCATAACTATTAAAAGCAGTTCCTAAAATAATAATGCAAGGTGTCAGAAGATTTATAGAATGATTTCAAATTTTCAGATCATCCTTGCTTATTTTTCAAGCAGAGTTCATTCATTCCCAAATGAATATTTGACAGGAAAGAGGAAGAGGAGCAGAAAGCTGTCTTTTCCTGTATTTTTCTTTATCAATTCAAGCTATGAACCCATAGAAAAGTGCCAGTAAAGAGCAAGAAATCTTGGTCAAACATAAATGCACAATAAAAAATACCTGAACATGTTTGAATAATGGCATTCTCGATAGATGCTAGAGAAAAGTTGTTGGATTATCAGCCTGCTTTTGGGGAAGCTTCAGTTTGTCTCAATTTGATACCTGATTTTATAAATACTGCGCTGCAAATTGAAAATCTTATTTTACTGCATTGGCTCAATTAGAGAAATAAGTCCATTGATAAGCAAGATAAATAGAAACCAAGTGTTTGTAGGCACTTATTAACATAACTGGTTAATTCTCTTTCCTTTCTTTCTAGGGTGGTCAGTGTATACTGAATTGTACATTTCTTGAATAGATTTTGTTTGGTTTTTTTGAATGTTTAATTCAGAAGTTCTTTCAGTTTAGGGAACAGGTGTTGCATAAATATGCACAGCCTCTGTTTAACATGGATCCTTGAAGCAGGATCAGCACATTATCTTCAAACCTATAAAGTATAACTAGGGTTCCATGTTGTGATGACTGAGCAGGCATAACAAAATAAAATCTTTCAAAATAAAATCTACGAAATCTGTTTGTTTCAGTCCTTTGTTTCTGATGAATCAACCAGGTTCTGTTGCATATAAGCTCCGTAGTCAAAAAATTGCCATTCTCAGCTAGTTTGCAGGCTGACTGATCCTTGGTTTGCCCCTACCTCCACTGACCCACACCCATCTTCCAAAGTCTGTAAGACAGAGAATGGGTGCATCTGTTCAATACATGATCACTTCTAGGAAAACAAGCCAAAACATATAACCAGCTGATGGTAGCATGGCAGTGATGGCTTTTTATAGGCAGTGCCACATACTAATCCATTACTACTCTGATTTCTATGAGACTTTTTGAATTCCACAGTCAAATATTAGACTAATTTGAATAAGTCTGAGAAATGTTTTTTAAAAAGGAAAAAAAAAAAAAAGGGAAGGAAGTCAATGGATCCAAATGTATAACTTGCCCAATCTAGTTTTTAGGAAAAATTTACATTATTAATCTTAAGTTTGTAGTTCTGCTGTTGCTTTGGTGAAACCCTTCTGGATATAAGGATCATGTCTTATATTTAATTTCATTGTTTACATTAGTTTCACAGTTATCCTACTAGCAGAAGGAAGGCACAAATCAGAGCTTAAGATATGACTTTGAAGGAGTCAGATTTCTCTGTAGGATTTTCCTTCATCCTATCAGCATCCTTCCTAGTTTCCTGGACGTACTCCCCAGATTCTAGTTGCTGAATCCCTCAATATATATATGGGTTACCCAATCTAAATTTAACCCCTCATTATATCCCCTTTTCTTGCTCTCACTCAAGCTCTTCCTAATCATCCTATGTCTTTTAACTTAGATTCCCACAGAATATAATTTCCAGGAGATCACGGACCTAATATGTCTTGTTTATAATTTCATCTTGGGTGTAATATCTATAAGATCAAAAGGTTCTTTTGGATAAATTATCCAATCACTGCACTGATTTGAGCTTGTCATTAGAATAAATACTTCTAATCAACATATTTCTAGCACCATCTCAGATCTTAACATGTTAAAAAGAATTCATGTTAAAAAGTATTCATTACACTTGTTAGAGAAAGTATGGAAGACTTTATTAAAGAGGAGACTATGGTAATAGGTATAGGGATCTTGCAGTGGGTAAGAGAGCTTGATCTCAGCTCCAATACAACTAGGAAAAGTGGGAATTTATAGCCAAGGAACAGGGTGAGGGGTCAGTGGATGAAAAATTACTAGGTGGAAATGTGAGGAGTAAGGAGGGATTCTAGCTACCCTGACTTAACAGGATTCTTGCTGGAGGCAAGCCAGAGTGATCAGACACCACCTTGGAGGATGGTAGAAGATAAGGAACCTGATTAGATATTAAAAGTGATTAAATATGAAGGATGAGGGATTCTGGCTAAACTGGATTATCAGGATTCTTGCTAAAACTGGATAGTTCAGATGAACACAAGAATTTAAATACCAAGGCCTCATTGAAAAAAAAGTTCAAAGTGGCATGAGTCTACTCAGGGTGGGTCAAGGAGAGAATCTTTATCAATGTCCTCTCTAGACAAGAGTCAGTTAAAGCATTGCCTGAATTTTACTGGGATTTAAAGTAGCATTTCCAGGTTTGCTTGATTTCCCCCCCCCCCCAGACATTTTCACACTCTCATGTCATTTACTATCAACAGCCTAGGACCCAAGTTTGAGTTTTTATCTTTCTC
The DNA here is from genome assembly GCA_004024625.1 of Mellivora capensis. Taxonomy (NCBI): domain Eukaryota; kingdom Metazoa; phylum Chordata; class Mammalia; order Carnivora; family Mustelidae; genus Mellivora; species Mellivora capensis. Next base: position 86,456 of record PISX010004365.1, read on the forward strand.
ACTTATCCAGAACTATCTACTTACTTCTATGGATAGCCTATCTCACTATATTATTAAGCTTTTCAAATAGCAAAATTAAAACATATAAACTGCCTATATTGCTTTTAAGGCTTAAGACAATTTGCTCACAACTAAAATTTCAGGATTTGATCTGAAAGTTTCTTCAAGAATTTAGCAATTTTTGCCTCTTGTTTGTGGACTATTAAATGCCTCATCCAACCTGAATGAATGATTTGGTTATGATTTCAAAATATTACCATGATACTGTTGCTTCCTTGTATGCCCTTAAACATTTAATAAAAATTGCTTATGAACAATAAAGAGTTTTACTATTAATCCTACATGTAAAACTTGTCCAACACCCTCCTTGTACTTTGATTATGTATAAAACACTTATTTTACCATTGTGGGTCTTTAGTAAATGTAATGGCTTAAAACATTAGCTTGAAATTAATAGAAGCATCAGAAAAGTGTTTCTTGATTTTTTTCCCCCATGAGAAATGCAAGCTTCATGAGAGTTGGTGAGCAATTAAATGTAGGAAAGAAAAGCTGTGGGATGGGAGAGGAGAGTGTATTAGTTCCCTAAGGCTTTCATAGCAAATGACCACAAACTGGGAAGCTTAAGACAACAGAAGTTTATTCTCTCATATTTCTGGAAGCTAGAAGTCTGAACTTAAGGCTCCGTGTAGGACTCTGGCTAAAATCTTTCCTTGCTTTTTCCTAGCACCTGGTGGTGCCCATTGATCCTTGGCCTTTCTTGGCTTGCAGCTGCATCATTCCTGTCTCTGCCTCTGTCATCTCATGTCATTACCCCTGTGTGTCTCTATCCAGATTTCCTCCTTCTTATAAGGACACCATACAGATTAAATTAGAATGTACCCCAAGGCTTCATCTCAACTTGATTACATCTACAAAAATTATTGCCATATAAGGCCATACTTAGAGGTTCTAGGAGGTAGGACTTCAACATATCTTTGGGGGTGGGGTGGGGAGGAAATAATTCAACCTGTAACAGAGAGTTCAAGGTAGCTTTAAGATATCTACTTGGGGGGGTGCCTGGGTGGCTCAGTGGATTAAAGTCTCTGCCTTCGGCTCAGGTCATGGTCCCAGGGTCCTGGGATTGAGTCCCGCATCAGGCTCTCTGCTCAGCAGGGAGCCTGCTTCCTCCTCTCTCTCTTTCTCTCTGCCTGTCTCTCTGCCTACTTGTGATCTCTGCCTGCTAACTAAATAAATAAAATCTTTAAAAAAATAAAAAATAAAAGATATCTACTTGGACCACTGTCATGCTATCTAGGAAGAAGGTGGGTTGGGGAAATCACAATTTTATGGGTAGCATTTTCAATGCTATCAGTTGTGCTTGTCTGAGAAAACCATGTAGGCTCTCAGTATTCTATGGTCAACATCATTATAATAAGCAAGAGGAGACAGCAAAAGAAACAGAGCAAGAGTGGACAAAATTTTGGAGAAAAATTAGAAATAGTTATAATAAAAGAGAATAGAATTTCAAAAAGGAGAGTAGTCAGTCATGCTGAGTTGTTTTAGGAAAGGAAATCCTAAAATTCAAAATAGATACATAATAGAACATATAATAGATCATAAATATGTATGTATTTAAATTACAAGAAAAATAACAATGAAATATCACTTCATGTAACTTGAAGCCATATGCAGATAGTCTTTCAACATTTAACTGAGTAAATTCCTAATCTTAGTATCACCATAACTGCTTCCTTGATTTTTCAATATTAGGTGGTCAGAATGCAAATATGAGGCCCAGTTGTTCTTGTATGTATTTGTGAATGTGTTGACTATTGTTCAGTAACTCAGCAGTAACCTAGCCAAGCCTAGGCATGGACAAACTGGCCCTCTGCTTCAGCCTGCTCTGTGGCCCTCACCTGCAGCAATGAGGGCTTGCAGATCATGTCAGAATAACATAGCCCATAGTAATTATATTCATGAGATGAGTTGGTCATATAATTATAATTAAAGTTGCTAACTAGTCTTAAGATTGATTACAACCTAGAAATTTCTGGGCTCTGTTCTTTTGATGAGTGATATTTAGAAGGCCAGAGTGTTGAGAACATATATTAAGAAAAAAAGACCATTCAGTAAGCATCCTACCATGCCACTTTACAGATTAAATCTGGACTCTTTTTTTTTTTTTTGCTTTTGATCTTGAATTATTAATAAACAATGTTTTGTAATTCATTGTATGGCTTCCCATTTGCATTGAGACAGTGGAGTCCAGTGGAACAAACACTGGGCTGGGAACTGGAATTCCTAAGTCATGGTTCTGGCTCTGCCAGTAACTTGGCCATATAAATATAAGCTGGTCTTTTACCTCCAGGAGCCCTAGTTTTCCCTCATTTTTATAAAAAGTGTATTTTAAAAGATGTTTTATTAAAGATACAGAATTACCTTTAATTAAAGGTAAAGGATTAAAAGATACAGAGAGATACAGAATTGTTAAAAGATACAGAATTATTCTTAAGCTGACATAGAACACATTTTCAAGGGGTTGAGGAAAATAATTGTCAACCTTTATGCTAAACATGCACTGATTACTCCCAGAAAGATTTGGCATACCTTTACATCTACATGAGCTGTTACAGCAATTTTGAGGCTACTTCTAGGCAAAGAAGTGAAAAATAATATTTTGCATGCATATAGTGATTTTTATATCCAGAACTTAAAATCATTTTAGAAACTTAATGGGAAGTTATGACCAGGAGAACAGGGGTTTTTTTTTGGAAAGATTTTATTTATTTATTTGACAGAGAGAGAGAGATCACAAGTAGGCAGAAAGGCAGGCTGAGAGAGAGGGGGAAGCAGGCTCCCTGCTGAGCAGAAAGCCCTATGCGGGGCACATTCCCAGGACCCCAAGATCATGACCTGAGCAGAAAGCCCAATGCGGGGCTCAGTCTCAGGACCCTGAGATCATGACCTGAGCCGAAGGCAGAAGCTTAACCCACTGAGGCACCCAGGCACCCCTGGATAACAAGTTTTAAATGGTTTGGTAAGGGGTGCGTGGGTGGCTCAGTGGGTTGGAGCCTCTGCCTTTGGTTCAGGTCATGATCCCAGGGTTCGAAGTTCGAGCCTCAGGTCGGCTCTCTGCTCGTCGGGGAGCCTCCTTCCCCCTCCCCCTCTGCCTGTTTCTCTGCCTACTTGTGGTCTCTTTCTCTGTCAAATAAATAAATAAAATCTTTTTTTTTTAAATGTTTATTTATTTGACAGAGATCACAAGGAGGCAGAGAGGCAGGCAGAGAGAGAGAGAGGAGGAAGCAGGCTCCCTGCGGAGAAGAGAGCCCAATGTGGGGCTCGATCCCAGGGCTCTGGGATCATGACCTGAGCCGAAGACAGAGGCTTTAACCCACTGAGCCACCCAGGTGCCCCTAAATAAAATCTTTTAAAAAAATATTATATCTTATTTGTAAGCAAATTGAAAATATAAAATTTCCCAATTCCCTTTGGAATAGTAGGAGTCAAAAAAAAAAAAAGGCAGATACAAAATCGTATCAATTACTACAGATACTCAGTTGTACCAGGTAAAAAGAATTTAAAATGTCTTTAGATAGAATAGGAAATAACTAGGTAGTAAATTTAATTTTATACCCCATCAAGAGTTAATAGAATTGTTTCCACCACAGCAATTATGAAGTTTTGAATAATGACAAATAATTAAAACCATTCATTCATTCATTCACTCATTCAACTAAAAATGATTTACTGAGAACTTCCATGAACCTAGTATTGTTTTTGCAGCTGGGGATAAGAAAACGAGCAAGCAGAAAACATCTTTGTCCTCATAAAGATTACATTCTGGTAGGGTTAGATAACAATACATGAGCAAACCAATGATACAAGGTCTTTCAGAGAATGACATGGGATTTGAAAGAAATATGCTACACAGATATGGTAGAGAATGACTGGTGATATGGGTAAAATATTTTCTCAAAGGCATGACATTTTGCTAAGATAATATCCAAATAATGGGAATAAACTAGTATGGTAGGCAAAATAATGGCCCTGAAAATGTCCAAATAATGGGAATAAACTAGTATGGTAGGCAAAATAATGGCCCTGAAAATGTCCATAGCCCACCCTCAAAACCTGTGAATATGTTACTATACTGGTAAAAGGGACTTTGCAGAGCTGATTATACATAAGGACTTTGAGATAGGGAGATTGTCCTGAAAATTTGGATAAGTCCAACCTAATCATATGAGTCCTTAAAAATAGAAGAGGAAGGCAGAAGAGTGGGTTAGAGAAATGAGATATGACAAGAAATCAACAAGTTGTTGTTTACAGTGAAGATGGAGGAAGTAGGTCAGGAACCAAGAAATGCAGCAACCCCTAGAAGTTGAGAATGGCCTTCAGTTCACAGGCTGCAAGAAAGTGGAGACCTCGGTTATACAATTATAAGGAACTAAATTATGTCAACAATACAAATCACCAGGAAGTAGATTTTCCCTATAGCTTCCAGAAAGAAGCACAGCCTGATGATATCTTGATTTTTATTCCAGTGAGACATATCAGACTTTTGGGCTACAGAACTGTAGGATAATAAGTCTGTGGTGTTTTAAGCCACTAAGTCTGTGGTCATTTGAATGGCAATGATAGAAAATCCAAACAAACTAGTCTCTTAGTTTGTTTGGGTTGCTATAGCAAAATATCAGAGACTAGATTGCTTATATACAATAAAAATTTATTTCTCACAATCTGGAGCCTGAAAGTCTAAGATCATGGTGCCAGCATGGTAGGGAGAAGGCCTCCATTTGGTTGTAGACTTCTGATTTCTTGCTATATCTTTACATGGTGGAAGGGACTGAGGAGCTCTGTGGAGTCTCTTTTATGAGAGTCTAATCCCATTTATGAGGGCTTCACCTCATCACCTAAGCAGCTCTGAAAGTCCAGCTGTTAATACTATTACACTGAGGATTAGGCTTCAACATACGAATTTGGATACGAACTTTTGGACCACAGCATATCACTTTGTAAAAAATAAAGATAAATTTGAGAGAAGGGTGTTCTATGCAGAGGGAACAGCAAATATAGAGGTTTCATAACTGACATGAGTACCATATTTGGTAATCAGAGAACAAATAAGCAAAATTTTAGTATAACTGAAGAGAGTTAAGAGATGAGAGACAAAATCAAGGAAGTAGACAGGAACAGGATTCAAGGGCTTTATTGGCTCTGTTGGAGAGTTTGGATTTGTTCTAAATGAAATTCAGACACCAGAAGGCTTTAAATCAGAGAATGACATGATATAATTTTAAAAAATGTATTAGTCTATTGTGTGGTAAATGGATTATAGGAGGTGAGAGCAGAAATGCCAAAGACCACTAGGAAATAAAACAATAATCTACGTAAGATTATGGGGTATTGGTAAATGGCTATAGATACAGAAAATATAGATGAATTTATGATCTATTTGGAGGTATGTTAGCAGCATGAATGGGTGGATTTGAGACAAGAAGTCAGTGAAGGAAAAAAAATAAAGAATGACTCATGTTATTGTTTTAAGGAAATGGCTGGTTGGCAAGGGTATTTTATATATATATGGAGGAAACTAGAGAGGAAAATATAGTCCTCACTGACTATTGGTGATATCGATAGGAAGGTAGAATCTTAATCATAAATTGACCGAAAGTAGTCTGGGAATATTTGGATTTCATATTTATTCTTCAAGGAATGTGGGAGTCTCTTCTGTCACTTTCTCCAGCCCCTTGGTGAAACTTTAGAACACTGATTCAAGTGTGAGTTTCACATAACTCAACTTAATCCCTTTAGACATCCCTGACAATATGGCAACCAGAGCCAATATGTAGCCCATATGTTGTGGGTACTCTTTACCTCCAGCAGCTGTGAAATTTATCTTACTTAAGAATGTGGTATACTAGCAGGTTTCTTTTCCCTTGAATTTGACTTTAGACATGCTATTATTAGGATGAAAACTGAACTGGCAAGACAGATTTTAAATGTATTTGCTAAACATGCTCTCTGAGAGAAATTATAAATGACAGTTATAATAAAAATTATAATTTATTGAGATCTTATACCAAACACTGAATGAAATGCTTCACACTTGCTCATTATCTGAGGTACATACTACCTTTAACTAATTGCTCTATGCAACCCTGACATTCAGGGAAATTAAGTAACTTGAGGTCACAGGGTTAGTAAGAGTGGAACTGTGATCAAACACAGGCTTGAAATTCTTCATATTTCACATTCTTAACCCCTACACCAAATATTTTTCTTTCCTGATATCTTCTTTATAAATGCCTAAAATTCCACCATTTATGTAACAGATTTTACATATTCACACACACACACACACACACACACACACACACACACACCCTCAAGTATTATAGCAACCATTTAAGGAAAGTATTGTTATTTCATTTTTTCTGAAAAAGAAAGTAAAACTTAGAGAGTGAAATACATTTTTCTAAACTCACAGTGCTACCATTTGGGATTTGTTCTAATTTTAAACCTCACCCAGTTTGTTTCCTAAGCTTATTTCTCCAGTATAAAAAGTAATAAAAATAGAGGACATTTATTCAAAAACTATGACTTAGTGTTTATTATGTACAGGCATTTTAAGAACTCGAACATAAATTTCTTTTTTTAAATCTAATTGCTGAGACTTCTGCTTCTCACTATAATGGAGTAATTGGTACCAGACTTACTTTTCTGTCATAAACAGTGCAAAACTGGACAAAATGTAGGAAGGAGTCTGTTGTTTGAGGCATTGCATATCAAGCAGTGCAGTACTGTGATTCTTCAGCAAGAAGTACCACACAAAATGAGCTCCATGTTTTTCCCACTTCCTGCCTGGGAGAATTTTCTGGATCATAGCACTGGGAAGATGAGCTCAAAGAAAAACTGCATATCCTAGTAAGTTGAGTAGTCAGATATCTGAGTTTGGACCCACTGAAGTGTCTGGGATTTGTGTAACAGGGCAATGGAAATAAAGGAGCCGCAGAGGTGGGTACAGAAACCTGCTTAGGGTCTTTCTGTGGTCCTTGGTTGTGACCAAGCAGGCCAAAACTCAGTGTGGTTTACCAGAGAATAGATACTGTGCAACTGAAGCCTGAGTCAAACTATTAGAAATCACCCAAGGCTAAGGCTGCTGAAATTCTGGTTCATCTAAAGTAGAGCGACCTCACTGAGTACCTTGGGCATTCAGTTGAGAGACCACAGAAAGACTAGATTTTAAGATTAAGGGTCCCACCATAAAGATGACACCCTAGCACTAAAGGCAAAACTGAAATAGCCCTAAAACAAAATAAAGCAAAACAAAACAAAACAAACAAACAAAAGGAAACCTGACAGATTCAGGAGCATCTCATAAAGTATCCCTATGCCAAGACAAAACACCAAACCTTTTCTAGGAAGATAACAGTATTTAGATTACCTGCAATATATCACCTTTAATCTTTAGCATTGAATTAAAAAATTATTAGACATGTGAAAAAAACCAGGAAGTGTGCCAAATAATGAAGAAAAAAAAACCAATAGAGATTAAGACATGACTCATATGTTAGAATTCAGGTAAGAACTCGATGACAGCTATTCTAAAAATGTTCAATGACCTAAAGGGGAAAACTAAAAAGATGAGTAGTCTTAGCAGATATGTTATGTTTGAGATATATATATATAATACCTTATATAATATATTTTATAATAATTATGTTATATAATATATACACATATAAAAGGAAATTCTACAACTAAAAACTATGGTGTGGAAGAAGAAAAATCCAATGGATGGACCAACCAGAAGATTTAATACTACAGGGGAAACAAAACAAAACAAAGCAAAAAAAGAGGATCAGTGAGCTGTAAGACAGATCAATGAAAATTATTTAAAAGGAAGAACTCAGAAAAAAAATAATTTCACCTCTGGAATGGCAGCTGTGGAGCTCTATGTCCTCAGTTCCCAGCTAAACAATCATAATAAGTAAAAATTATTTTTCTGAAAAACTAACCATTTAAAGTTTCTGGAAATTGTCCTAAGGATATACAGAAAAATAACAACACATTTAATTCAAGAAAATCCACTAAATCTTGGTGAGAACAGTGAGAGTCTGTGGAACTTGAGCCACAGCCTGCTCCTTTCCTAATCCCATATCAGTGTGACAGATACTACACTGTGTGTGGTTATGACCAAGTAAAGAGTGGGGAGGGATCCCTCTCTTCTCATTCCTGGCCCAGGGATAGTGTATCTCTCCAGGAGAGAGATACAGCTCTAGCATTTCTCACTCCCCACCTTCAGCCTTGATTTGCAAAGACTAGTAAATATAAGTTACTGATTCTTCCAATCAGCATCCACTCAAAGGATAGTATACCAGTCTGAAGATACTGTTGACCCAATCACCCTTACACCAGCTTGCTCACAGGATGGAAGTTGAAAGAGCAAGCCAAGAAAACCAGAGACAATCACTCAAACCCAGCATACTGCTTATAAACCAAGGGTGTTACTCCTAGAGAAGCATTCACTACAGAGACTTTTGCCCAGTGGAGGAAGCAGGACATAACAGTGGAGAGCTCCAAAGCTCTCCTCTAAGAAACTAAATTTATTTGAAACAGAGTGTGAAAAAGTTCCAAGTCCAAGGACACTCTTGAAAACAATGAGGATTTTGGTGGTAAGCAATTAAGAAGAGGCTAATAGCTTCATAAGAGCTAAACTGTAGGGTAGGTAGAGATAACCTGGAAAAAAAAAAGGAGTTAAAACAAGCCCTTCCAGGGTAAGGAAAACTTCATTATTATTATTTTATTTTATTTCATTATTTATTTATTTTATTGTGTTATGTTAGTCACCATACAATACATCATTAGTTTTTGATGTAGTGTTCCATGATTCATTGTTTGTGTATAACACCCAGTGTTCCATGTAATATGTGCTGTTCTTAATACCCATGGGCCTTAAACCCACCTCTGCAAAAGGCCTGGGTTTAATTGGATCAGACTATGGAGCAGTTTGTGCTCCAGGGCATTACTGAAAACAGGAGAACAATCATCTAGCAATTAGTGGAGCCTAACAACTGGTATGATACCAAGAGAAGCAGACAATTTAACCAAGAAATCAGAAACAAACAAACAAACAATGACAACCTCAGAGTCTGCTATAAAATCATTGTCATCTGTCATCCTAGGTTGACTGCACAGTAAAAACGCGTATTTCTTTAACTTTATTGTTCTAACTAATTTAAAAAGCAATCTTATCAAACAATATGTATGTAATTGAATTATTGTGTCTGTTAGATATAGAAATGCTATACATTTGACAATATGTGCACAAAGGAGAAGGTGGAGAGAAAACTAATAGATTAAGAAAGAGCATCAGGGGCGCCTCGGTGGCTCAGTGGGTTAAGCCTCTGCTTTTGGCTCGGGTCATGATCTCAGGGTCCTGGGATTGAACCCCACATCGGGCTCTCTGCTCAGCGGGGAGCCTGCTTCCCCCTCTCTCTGCCTGCCTCACTGCCTACTTGTGATCTCTGTCTGTCAAATAAATAAATAAAATCTTTAAAAAAAAAAAGAAAGAAAGAGCATCAGATGGTGACTTGAATCCACAGAAACAAGCTAATTAAGTAAATCAAAATGTTAAGTAAAAATGTAAACTACCATAAACTATGAAATATATACTTGGTCTCTTTTTCTATCTCAACTTCTCTAAAAGATATGATAAGCACTAAAAAAATAAGTTTTTAAATATAGTGAAAAATTAATTAAAGGGATTAAAATGTTACAGTAGAAATTATTTACTTAATGCAAAAGAAACCAGTAAAGGAAGAACAGAGGAACAGACATAAAAAACATAAGGAAGTAAAATGACAGACATAAATCCAAATATATGAACAATAATATTAAATGTAAAATGATTAAACAATACAATCAAAATATAGAGATCAACAGACTAAATTAAAAAAATTCTACTTTATGAGGTCTACAAGAAACATTTTAGAGTCAAAGATACAAATAGGTGAAAAGTAAAAAGATGCAAAAAGTTTTATCATTCAAACGACAGCCATAGGATAGCCTGAAGTGACTATTCTAATAACAGACAAAACAGACTTTTTTCTTTTTTTGACAGGATAGTTTTTTAAAACAAAACAAAAAATTTTATTAGAGATAAAGAAGATAAAGATAAAAAGGTCAATTTGTTAGGAATACCTAATAATTATAAACATATATATATCTCACAACTGAGTCCTAAAATATAATAAAGCAAAAAAATGATAGACTTGAGGGAAAAATGGATAATTAATAGTTGGAAATTTCTATACTCCACCTTTAAAAAAGGATAAAACGACTAAGCAAAAGATAAACAGGGAAATAGAAGACTTTAAGAACATTATGAGCCAACAAAACCCAACACATTCCTATAGAACACTTCACTTAACAATAGCAAAACACATTCTTCTCAAGTATACATAGATGGTACTTCGGAATAAATTATATGCTACATGACAAAAGAAGCCTCAATAAATATAAAAGAATTGAAATCTTAGCTAGTATGTACTCTGACCACAGTGGAATAAAATTAGAACTCAGTAACAGAGAAAAACATGGGAAACTTACAAATATGTGGAAATTAAACAACACACACCTAAATAAACAATGGATCTAAGAAGAAACAAATGGGAGATTATAAAATAACTTAAAATGAATAAAAATTAAAAGACAACAAACATATGAGATGTGGCTAAAACATTTTGAACATTTTGTACAGGGTGATTTATAGCTGTAAAAGCCTATATTTAAAAAAGAAGAAAAATCTAAATAATAGCCAAATACTTCTCCTTACAACTATTTTAAAAAGAGAGAGAAAGCAAATTTACTGGAAACAAGCAGAAGAAAAAGAAAATAATAAAGATTAGAATAGGAATTAATGAAGAAGAGAGAAAAATGTCAGAGAAATTCAACAAAACCAAAAGTTGGTTCTTTGGAAAAAATCATCAAAATGACAAAGATAAGCTAAAGATAGTTTAGCTAGACTAAGAAAAAATGAAGACTCAAAAACTAAAACCAGGAATAAAATAGGTGATGTTATTACTGATATTGCAGATATAAAAAGGATTATAAAGGAATATTGCAAATAAAACCATGCTAATCAATTAGGTAACAAATTGGACAAATCTAGAAAGACATAAAATATCACAACTGACTGGAGATCCAAAACATAGAAGCGGAGAAAACACTTAATTTCTATGAGGAGAATATTTCCCTGATTCCAGAAACTCCTCCGTGGAGGCCAGTATATCAGTTCAGTATTACCTTGATTTTAAAATCAGATGAAGAAATCATGAGAAAACCAGTATGTCTTATAAATAAAGATGGAAATATTCTCAGCAAATTAGTAGCAAGTTGAATCTAGCAATATATAAAATATATAAAAAGGATTATACACTGTGGCCCAGTGGCATATCAAGACTAAAAAGTTGGTTATGTGAAAATCAATTAAAGCAATATTCTGCATAATAAAATCAAAGATAAAAACCATATGATGATATCAATAGATGAATAAAAAGCATTTGATGAAATTCAAAAGTTACTTATGATCAATTAAAAATCCTTATAAGGAGATGGACATATGAAGACAAACACTCAGAGAGGGAAGGTGATATGAAAAAGGGAGAAGATAGCCATGTGATTATCTGAAACATATGTTAAATGCATCTCTTATAGTTTGTATATAGTTTTGTTCTTTTTTTCCTCGCCAGGTTGATAATCTCTACCTTTTATTTAAAGTGCATGGTCCACTTACATTTAATGTAATTATTGATACTATTATGTTTGTCTACCATATTGTTCCTTTTTATTTTTTCTGCTTTTTGTCTTTTGCTTTGTATTAAACGAAACTATTGACTATAATTACCTTGATTTGTTATTCTAATGCTTTGATTAGTCTTTACTTTTATTCCCTCAGATGTTGACCAGAGAGGATTCTTCTATTTTTTTTTTCTCCTTTCCTTTTCCCCTTTCCTTTCCTTCCCTTCTCTTCTTCTCTCCTCTCCCCTCCCCTCCCCTCCTCTCCCATCCTGTCCCCTCTCTTCTTTCTTTTTTCCTTCCTTCCTTCCTTCCTTCCTTCCTTCCTTCCTTCCTTCCTTCCTTCTTCATCATTCTCTATATATTATGCTTAACTTATGCACAAACTGTCCCATCTCTGGTCAATTGGAACCTTCTCAAGTTAATTTCTGAATCTTTTTACATGACCTTACAAGTTTTGGATGATTTACATTTTTTGTTTTTTGTTTTTTTGTTATGGTGAGATATTCCAGGACTATCTTAACATTTCCTGTCTCAGACCTACCTTTATCCACTTACAAAAGGAAATCTGATTAGCTTCAGTGGTAACTGGTATCTAGAGACCGAAGTCAGACATTAGACATGTTCATTAATATTGGGTTTATCACTTTTCTAGGACATTCAGTAAATAGAGGAAATAGTTTGCCTTTCTTTTTTCTTTAAAATAATATATAGTGTAAGTACATACTGATACTTCCAATTAAAATTCAGAACATTTTTCATTTTTACCCATTTTCTGTTACTGAAATTCACTTTCTGCAGTATGCACATACTAGTTTAAAGTAACAGTAACTGTATTACCATGAAATATGATAAGTAAAATTAGTTTTAACTTTCTTTGTGGCGGTTTTGTCCTCAGGATATATTTTACTAAATGTAAAATGTACTCAGTAACCGAGTACTGATTTCAAATTTCAAAATTACTGTATATGAACATTTTATAGAATAAATCCTCTTTGTTCACTTATCAATTCAAAACACAGATTTATTTGCTTCGTTTTTTGTTTTGGATTTTTAAAATTTGCCTTAATATAATTAATTTGGATTTGTAATTGTATAAAATATTTATTTTTCAAAGTCAAATATAGTATAATCAGAGACATATAACTTCTATCCATATTTCTTCAATCTCAATCTCTTCCTTTGCCTTTGGTAAATATTTTAAAATATTTTTTTCTGTTTGTTTTTAATGCAAGCAAATGCATATCTATTTTTGTAACCCACCATTTTTTAATAAATGGCAACACACTAGAAATGTTTTTTCTTCCTTGCTTCTGTCATTTAAAGTATCTTAGAGATCACTCCATAGAGTATGTAGAGTTATTTCTCATTCTACTTAATAGTTGCATGATACTCTATTTTGAATATATCACAGTACATGCAACCAGTCTTCTATTAATGGACTCATGTTTGTTTACATCCTTTATTATTACAGATCATGCTCTTTAACTACATTTGAAGAAAAAGTTTACTGATAATCTGAGATTTTAATCAAGTTATCAAGGTTTCAACATTATTATAGTCTGAATAAATTATTTTTTCATTTGGTTCTTAAACTAAGGTAATTTCCTTCACAGTTGAACTTTGACAAAGTGTAAAAGCTTTATGATGGCCATAAAATACCTCAAATTACCTTGATTTTTGAAGAAATGTGTTATTTTTCCTGTGTTGTCTCCAGTCCTTCATCAGATAGATACTTTAAAGGATGACATCACAACAGAATGAGCTGTATGGTCGTATACTGTCCACAAAAACTGTGGTGCTGCTTTGGGGTGGTTGAATTAAATGCGGGGTTGTGGTAACATTTTCTCTCCTAATTATAATTCTAATATATGCTTCTATAGCATAGTTATTTAATAATTCACTGAGCATTACACACTTTCTTAGTAAAAATATGTATACACACATATACATGTACACATACACATAATCTCCTTGAAATCTCAGAGTGAGCACCAAAGCATGGAAATCTATTCTTAGACTCTGGGTTAGGAATCTATCTTAAAGTTAAAACTACATGGCAGTGAGATAGCTGCTGCGCATGGTGTGAATTTCTCTGCATACAATGAAGCCAAGTGCTTTCCTACAGAAATTATGGAGAATAGTTTACTTCTAAAGACAGATTCGGTTTTCTTTCATAATGATATTTTTACCTTTACAAGGGAATTTTATAAAAATTCTATCACGTAGAAATTGGGAAATGACAGTTTTTCTCCTGAACTAGGAAGACAAGTTACTATTTGTTAAATTTGTTTGTTGCAAAAAATTTTAATATTATACTCTGTATTCCCAGTGAGTGGAATGTTCAGTCATTTATTAAATACATATGTATGTATGTGTGTGTGTGTGTGTGTGTGTGTGTATGTGTGTGTCTACTGATGGTAGATTACATGTGCTACGGAATAAATACTGATCAAAACTAGACATATTTTCTTCCACATGGAGATTGAAGTGATATAGATATTAATTAAAAGTTCATTAAAATAAGAATTAGATTGAAGAAGTGCAGTGCTATGAAGAGGTCTTATATCGGTGAGATATAACTTAACCTAAGAAAACAAGAAAGTCTTCTTTTTAAAAAGAGTAGTGATTGAACTGAATTATAAAAAGAAAGAGACAGTTTACACAGGGAAAAGGGAGAGGAAACATATTCCACTAGAAGAAAATTCTTCTATGAATGTTCTGTGGCTGGATTATGCAGTTGAACTCTTTCACATAGTATTCTTATTTTATACATAGAAGCATCAATTGGTAATTAATAAACCTTATCATAGTACCTGGTCTATACATTGTTCTAGTTTGCTCAAGGTAATCTTTGTTACAGTCATGATAGGCTGTTAGTGCTACTTTCATTTTCAGGAATGTCTACAGTTGGACGGTAAATAGCATGGACATCTACGTCTCTTCTTTGAGCATCTGGCATCCTTTATAAGATGATCTTTGATCTTTAAGGCTCTTTTTAAGCTATGAATACCATTGCAATAGTTTTGATAGCTGTGAGCTTCTGGATATTTCCGTTTCCTCTTAAATTCAAAAGTAGTTTATTCTTTTGTGCAGTGTATATGTAATCATTGCAAATTGTGTTTACTGACAATGATTCTACTGTCTAAATAGGACATGTCATACTTCTACATGTGTTCATCCATGCATTTATGCACATGTTATTGTATGTATAATCTGTTGACATTTTCTGTAGTTTCTGAGCATCTTTACATTAAACTTGGTTCTTGATGATTCATTCAATGGTATCTTCAGTACCTTTTTTTTTTCCCATTTCATACTAAAATGTGAGAAATTACATGCTAACCTTATGTGTTGTCTCACTGCCACCTGGTGGCAAGAGTATAGAAAAGGCAGCAAAACTGGATGGATGAACGACCAGTTGAGTCATTTTCCATAGCATAAAAATCACACGTTCTCAGACTTTTTTCAAAGACCCCTAACAGAAGCATTTTCCATATCTCAGGTATAGCTCTTCCAATAAACTATATAGGAAGCCCTAAAAAACAGAAAATGAAGTTTTCAATGATTAATCAATATGCCTTTTTTGAAGAAAATATGAAAGTAGATATTAAAGATCTGCTATTTGAAGTATAACTTGAGAATGCTTTCTGTAAGCAATTTTTAACTTCCATGAGTAAAATTTCTTAAAACTTAATTTTATATGACTTCATTCTTTGTAGATAAAGGAAATCAAGCTCCCAGTATTTGAAAATATACCATAATATATGATTTTTTAAAAAAAGATTTTATTTATTTATTTGACAGAGAGAGAGATCACAAGTAGACAGAGCATCAGGCAGAAGGAGAGGGGGAAGCAGGCTCCCCACTGAGCAGAGAGCCTGATGTGGGGCTCGATCCCAGGACCCTGGGATCATGACCTGAGCAGAAGACAGAGGCTTGACCCACTGAGCTACCCAGGCGACCCCCATAATACATAATTTTTTAAAATAAAATAAATGCAGTTCATGACCTCTCTTTGTGGCTTAAGTTATTTTTAAACTAAAATCCCCAAGATTAAAATAATTGCTTTTGGCTTAAGAGTCTGGTCTTTATTACTAGCTGTCCTATATTATTCTTCATATTAGGATAGAGACATGTTGGTTGGTATTTTTCAATGTCTAGAAATTTCATTATATACTCTGGAAAATATGTATTTAAGAAAATACCACTGACTATCACTTTTGCTCTTGCTGTTCACGTTTTTCAGATTCATCATGCTTTGAATGAATGAATCTCATGGAATACTAGTGTTGACTTCTATGGTCAGTTTTTCCTATTTCAGGTTTCTCAGTTCAGTCTTCTACATTTGTCACAATTGGATGTATGTGTCTGTATAACATAGATATACTATTTGAGTTATTCACATATATTTCTGTATCAGAATTAATTGGGTCTATATGTGCTTATACTTTAAGTAGTAAATTAATTCTTTATATTTTTCTAGCTTTATTTAGATGTAATTAACATAGCATTACGTAAGTTTAAGGCATGCAACGTAATGGTTTAATACACACATATATAGTAAAGTGTTTACTGTAATAAGATTAATTAACACATTCTTCACCTCACATAAATACCAATTTTTTTGTTGGTATTGTTATAGTGAAAACATTAAAGCTCTACTCTGATAGCAACTTCTTTATTTTGTTATCACTTTTCTTCATATGTTCTATAATATCTGGTTCTCAAAAAAGAGTCTTGTGGCAGAAAGAGGGAGGAAAATAAGATTAATTATCCTTATTTCATAAATAAAAAACAGAAACATAAATTGGTAGAGTAAGGAAGTGTTGAAACTAGGGGTTCTGGTTCCAATGCCAGACTTGTTTCTATACATCAGAATAAATGATGGGGCAATTCTTTCTTGTTTTTAACGTCCACTGAAATCCAGCATCACTAAGGGAATTCGGTATGTTCCTGAAAACACCCCAAAGAGGTGTGAAAGAGTGAAAGAATGTTGTCTTGGGTTTTACAAGATACATGACCTGGCCTCGGTTAAAAAAACTAGAATTATAACACATTCTTTTCTGATTTCATAAGAGGATTAAAGGTAATTTATGCAAAGCTCATGGCACAATACTGGGCATAAAGTAAGTGTTACAAATAGCTATTATTAAGAAGAAAATATGAAGCTCACAAGATCCTTGGGGATCATCAGTCTTGTACTAAAGACAGGCCCTCAGAGATAAATTGAACTGACAATGGATTACCTGAAATGGACTGCCATATTTCACTCCTGAATTCCAAGGCCACACCATATCCTGTTAAGTTCCTAGCAATGACTTTGTCACTACCAAATTATCACTGATTGGGAAGAATGTATGTGTTATTAATGTTTACAAATCTAGTTCCCTTATTTACAGCCACATATAATTAGTTTGGTTCCATCCAACCAGTATCCTGCAAGACAGGTTTAATGAACAAGCAAACAAATAAAACTCAGAACTGTACCAAATTCAATATATGTGGCTAGCATAGGAGATAAGAAATTGTAGAATAAATAAAAACTCAGCCTTATAATTACATGATCACTCCTGGATATAGTGTGTATGTTTGTGTGTGAGTGTGCACAGGTGTACATGCATGTGTGTATGTGTTAATGAAACAACACACATGCCCTGATCACATTAAGCAAAATCAATCTATGTAACACATTGCTTGCAGGCAAGGGAAGTGAGTGAGTGGGTTTTGGCCAGGACTCAGAACTGAGGAGACACTGCCAGGTGCCAAGAGATTCTAACCAATTCAGTATCTAAGAAATGAATGTTAGGGCAATAAATGGTCTGGAGAAAAAACAGGAAGTGTCACCTAGTAACCACTTTACAGTAGCAGGCCTAGGCCAAAATACTCCCAAGATAGCAGTGCCTTAGGCAAAATACAGAGAAGAGACCTGTGGGGAAAAGAGATTGCTGAGCAGCAGGCTAATGTTTCAGAAGAAGGGATTCAGAGCCAAGAAGAAGCATTTATGTAGATAGACATAAAATAATCTGATAAATAAAGTTATTTTTGAAAGTCCAGGAAAATCATTAATATAATGAAAACAATTTCATATCTCTATGCAAATACTGAAGCAGTGCACATCTCAGTATGTATTTTTTAAAGATTTTATTTTTTAAGCAATCTCTATACCCAGTGTGGGGATAGAACTCATGACCCTGAGATCAAGAGTCACATGCTCCACCAACTGAGCCAGCCAAGAGCTGCTCAGTATATTTATTTTTAGCTCTGATAAACAGATGTAATTATCTTGAAACAAATATATAATGTAGAAGTTACAAAAAAATAAATTTGGAGATAACTATTTTCTTTATAAAATAAATCACTGAGCAATTCCTTTACAAAGTACGTTCCACGTGTGCATTTAAGTTTAATGTTCAAAAGATGGTAATTTATAAATAACTATGGTTATGGCATACAATGAAAGGCCCACCACAGTCTCAGGCATGAGAAGCATAATAAAATAAAACTGCACAATCAGATCATGGTTTTAAGTGTCACGGAATTCAGGCATTATAACAGATGGTCTACAAGTTAGACAAGGAAATTCCTTACTAAGAAGAGAATATAATATGTTTCTAGGCTGATAGAAGAATGAAAAAAATGAAAAGATCTAGTCTTTAGGAACATGAGTCATCAAATGTTAAATTGTTGAGCTATGATTCTTCTCTGATTCCATAATACAGAGACAGGAGTACTCAGTTCTTACTCAAAATTGATTTTTAGAGGAAAATAAACTATCAGAAGATTGAATAGTGATTTCATAGTCTAGTTAACAAAAAACTTGAACAAAAAGTGAACAAATTTGTGAGAGAAAAGGATACTCAGTCCAGAAATACATGGAGAATGAAAGGATGTATGGCTAAAAACTTATAAACAGTTGTCTGGCTTTAATGAGTGTGTGATTGTTTTAAGAAGAAAATCTGTAAGGTGGGGTATAAGTGTGGTGTGTATTTCTCCAACAACTGTGATTTTTCTACCCTGGCTTCACATTATATCACCTGGATCACCTGGGAAGCTTTTAAAAGCAAGAGATGCTTGTACCTCACTCTAAAGTACTTAAATCCAATGTGGAGATGGAACCTAGGCTTTTATATTTTTAATTTTTTTAATTAACATATGATGTACTATTTGCCCCAGGGGTACAGGTCTGTGAATCATCAGGCTTACACACTTCACAGCACTCACCATTGCCCATACCCTCTCCAATGTCCATCACCCAGCCACCCTCTCCCTCCTCCTCCACCCCCCAGCAACCCTCAGTTTGTTTTGTGAGATTAAGAGTCTCTCATGGTTTATCTCCCTCCCGAACCTAGGCATTTTTAAAACATTTTCCAGATGACAATATGGTGCAGCCATAGCTAACAAAGAGTGACCAGCATCAACAGTAATTAACACTAACTCAGTGTATACATGCTGGGCACTTAACTCACATTCTCTCATTAGTCCTCATAATACTATGGTGTTGGTATGGTTTTATTCCTAGTTATAAAAGGGAAAATTGATGCTTTAGAGAGGTTAAGTAACTTGCTAAAGTATAGGGATTAGAAAAGAGGGAAGAATAGTAGGGATTATCTAATTTTAGGAACTTAAAATTGACTTCTATTATAAAAATCTACAAATTTATCCAGTTATTTTTTAAAAACATTCATTTATTCACCAATTATGTGTCAAGTGCCTATTATGTATTAGAATTTAGAAATACTGCAGGTAAATGGACATGCCCTTGCCCATGACCCATGTCCCTGGGGAGTTCATTCCTAGAATATTCTCACTCTTATGCCTAGAATGTAGCTGTGAATACTGATGTCCCTATGACTCCGTATATGTTCCCATCTGTCTTTAGCAGCTCTTCAGATAGGAATTTTACAGCAGCTGTACAAAGGAATTTTAAGTTGGTACATGTGCCGCATTCTTTGCTTGGACCTCATAATTCTAAAGCTTTGCAAGGTTGTTGGCTGGCTAATACTTAATACAAAGTTGGGTTTCAATAGGTTAATTAGCCTTTCAAAGAGGTGTATTTTGCACACTTCTCAGTTGGACATACCTGCTAGCATTTCTATCCACTGTTCCTTGCACACTTCCCACCTAGATGTAACAGATATTGAGTAACTTTATTTAATTGAAGTGAACCAAACTGAATGCCGATCTCCGTTACCAAAGGATTCATCATTGTAGCCTTCTTTTTCTTTGACAGGCTTAAACCTTTCACTTCCAGACCTGTTACTGGTGCTGGATTACTAGAAGAGGGCATCCTGGTGGAAGAAGGCCTTATTTAGATAAACGACAAATCTGTTTTGTGTCTTCTGCTGGGATCGATTTATTCTTGTGATGTGATACAAATTTGTGTATTCAATGGGATGGGAGGTTTATAAAAGTGCCATGTACCCTACGGAGTCCTTCATTAAATATTAAGCAGATATTAATGGAATTAAACATTAAACTGATTCCAGAAAATTAAATAAGCAAAGTCATCATTTGGTGTTGAGGTTTTGTACTTTAAAGCGTATATATACAATTACAGGAAAGACTCGAGGCAATGAGAGCTTTTAACTTTGGGAGAGAAAAAGTTGTAGTCAAGTCTCTGATGTAAGAGCACAAATGTTTCCCCACAGAAAAATGCACTAACTCTTGGGATTGAAATGCCGAATTCTGTGTCCTGTTGAGACCTATCAGAGAGAGAGTCTCTCCAACCAGACACAGATGGAAAGAGAATAATTTCCCCGTAGTGAGCCACTGCTTTTCATGTCTTCTTCCTTAGAACCTGGGTTTGGGAAGGAGCCTGAAAATGAAACTTTATATTTATATTTGCATAAAAATGACTCTTCCAGGGCTTTACTTAGAAAGGTGAGTGGAGGGGGGAAAATATTCTAAACCATTCTCACTTGTGCAGACCTTACTTTGAGCAGCCAGCATCACCAGTGAAAAGCTGTCAGAACTCTCAGATCTGATAGCAAGGACCGGCCACAAGCCTCAACGCAATGAACCGGCCAGCACATTCAATTTTAATTAAGTCCCCATGCCAGGAAAGAAGGCTTTGGGGGAAAGCAAGCTTTGGGAGTGCCATGTGTTCACAGAGTTAGCTCTGTATTCGTGGAACCATTTGAAACAATTGCAGCTGGTGTGGACATTTAACTGACCAATTAAAAGAATTTTATCATTTGACTCCTGCCAAACATTTGACATAACTACAAAATGATTTTTGAATTATGTGCACCTTTACGGGGTGTTTGTTCTCCTGGGAGGTGAGGCTTTCATCCAGAATTGCTGTGTCTCTTGAATTCAGGCCAGCTCTTCCTCTTAGAGTTTCCTGTCACAAGTAATAAGTGAAAAATAAACCATTCCATCCTTCTTGCAGAAACACCAAGGAGCCTGAGTTAATGTTTTTAGCCCAGCTCCAAAGAGGCAGAGGAGGCCAATTACAGCTGTCGAAGGCAAGCTGGACTTGGTCTTTGCAGGTAATAAGATCTGCCTGACACTCCCCATCTGCACCTTCCTAGCGCCAGTTGCTATCAGATTACAGTTCCCATAAAGAAATTAAAGAAAAATCGAATCCTGCACCATATGTAGATCCAGCTCCCTGGTGTTATCTATCTTTGCCTTTGCCCTAGTGCCCATTAGGAGAAAGGGTACTTGTGACCTATTCTACTACTAAATTAAAGGTGGGTGATTCTACTGTTAAAATATGGCTTTATGCCAGTAATGCCACCTTCACATATTATGTTGCCATCTTATCAGTTACCTTAGGAACAGGGGTCTGGCCCTAGGTTCAGTTTCAGGGAACCATTTTCCTCATTCTGGAGTGCAGAAGGAGACTGTTTATTTTTTAAGAAAGGAAAGACAAGAAAACAGACGCAAGTTGGAAGTCTTATCACGAATATCTCTTTTCTGAACTCAAATTTGGTGCTATGGATAAAGAATGGGAAACAATAGCTTTTCCCAAGAGCACTGAAGTGACTCAGAACATTTCTTTCTTAACTATAAGGCTGCAGTTTACAGCGCAATAAGGAGAGGAGCAATAGGAAGTATATAAATGGGGAAGGTGCTTAAAAGCAAGACTTAACCTCTTGATTGTTGCTATTTATTTGGCTTATTGTTCTTCAGTACATTGCCTCTTTTCTCTATATATATTTGCATGGTAAAATTCCTTTCATCTTAAAAAAATGTTATCGGGTCACCTCAAGCTCCTGTTCTGCTATTGTATAATCTTTTTCTTCGCCTTCACTATTACGGTTTTGAAAATCTCACTCGCTCACTTCTCATCGGTGCTTCAGTTCACTGCAACTTTCCTCAGCATCCCACTAAATTGGGACATCCCCCATTCAATGCACAGGTTTTAGTCATCCCACTCTAACTTTCTGCCCCAGAAATATTTTAGTATTTTTTTTTCTTTTTTAAACTCTAGCCATATCCACTGCCTCATTAATATCCTTTCCTAGTTTTCCTTCAACCTCGGTCTCCTCTTCTTACTGCATCAAGCCCAACCCTTTTTTTCTCTGCACTGTTGTGATATTAGTGCAGGACACTATCATTTCTTGTCTCTATTACTTCAAAACCCTCCTGATGAGTATCCCTCCACTGGCTTACTGAACTTTCAATCCTTCTTTCTTCTTGTTGCCTCTCCTATAGTTTTGTAACAACACTCATTTCTTCTCCCTTGCCTTATTAAAATTTTGCAGTGATCAATAGGATAAAACTCAAACTTCCTACCATGTCCTGCATGTGTCTTGGTGAATGCTTCTCACCTTCACCCAACACTCACCCACAGACATGAAGCCATACAAAATTATTTGCAGGTTACCTGACTGCTGCATTCTCTTCATCATACCTTAAATATATTAGCCCATCTTCTAATAAAGACTTTATTCCACTTTTTCCTACCCATATTTCATGAGATATTTCAAAGTGTACCTCCTTGAAAAATCATCCCAGACACCGTATGCAGACAGCCCTATTTCCCTCTTCATTGCTTCTGTTGCACTCTGTGTTTGTCTATATAGCCACGCATACTGTTCTGTAATGGTCTGTATCCTGGCACTAGGCTCATCTTTTTCTAGCAATGGACTGTTTTTCTATTGACATATTCCTACTATTTAAACTAGAGCTTGACATTAGTCACTCAGTACTTAGAGGAATGTAGGGAATTAAGAAGGGAAGAGGGGAAGGGAGGAAGGGAGGAAGGGAGGAAGGGAGGAGTTATGGTGCTAGCCCAGAATTCATCCATCTGTTCTTCCATCCTTCTTGTAGTAGACGTCTTAGGAACCACCCTCTTCTACTCTTAGTTTGTGTGATTCAGGTGGAGTTAATTCCACACTTGGCTTCAGCGGTGGACATATGGATTTTGAAATACAAGTATAAATTTTTCTGCCAATTCTAAATGTGGAAGCTTTGAAAGCTCAAATATTTCAGAAATAGAAAAAAATGTGGTGTATGATTTCTAAAAATACATCTTTTGGAAGTAAAATTGTGTACTCCTTTATCATACATATCAACAAAGCTAAGATGTCTACTAAATATTCAGCAAGTAATATATCCCAAAAGCCTAATCTATGAATGACCTCATTACTTTCAGAGATGAATAAAATCGTCTACCCATGCAAATGAGTCCTTGGATGCAAGTTACTACTCTTTGTGAAAACTTACTTGAACTTTTGCCTAGAAGATCCTTATACATATTCTATATGTTGATATTCTTTTGGTGTTTATGGCAGAACAGCTATTTTTCACTCTTGACTCCTTTTTTTTTTTTTTCCTTTTAATCAGTCATACAGTCCTTCCTCTGAGATGTCCTGGCAATTCCATATTTCCTTTCTATCTCCAAACTTCTTATTCTGCTATTGCCTTTCTTAGTTCTCTGTGGTACCAGCCTCTAGAGAAAATAAAGGGACATTTCACCTCTCCACACTCTCTTCCACCAACATAGAAGTAACAAGGTGACAAAACAAAAACTGTATCCGGCCCACAGAAGTGTTTTTCAAAAGCCAAATTATAACAATTTGAGGATTTAACATAAAAGTTTAACTTCCAGCTTTTCTTGAAAAGTAAGTTCCAACAAACTCAAAGCCCAAGTTCTTGCATGGTAACTATTGTGAACTGAATCGTGTCCCCCCTAAAAGATGCATTGGAAGTCCTAACTGCTGGTACTCATGAATGCAACCTTATTTGGAAGCAGAGATTTTGCAGATGTAATCAAGATAAGATGAGGTAAAATTGGATCAAGATGGGCCTCGATTTAATGACTGATGTCCTTTTAAGAAGAGGGAAATTTGGCCAGAGACATAGAAGAGAACACTGTATGAATATACATAGACATAGAGAGAATCCCTTTGTGGCAGAGATTAGAGTGATGCATCTACAGCTAAGGAACACTAAGCATAGCTGTCAGTGAAGGGGCAAAGAAAGATCTTCCCATAAGGCTTCAAGAAGCACACGACTTTGCCAACACTTACATTTAGAACTTCTAACCTTCAGAACTGTGAGACGAGAATTTTCTATTGTTTTTTTTTTCTAAAGATTTTATTTATTTATGTGAGACAGAGAGAGCTTGAGAAGGGGGACTGTCAGAGAGAGAAGCAGACTCCCTGCTCCGCAGGGAGCCTGATGCAGGGCTCAATCCCAGGACTCCAGGATCATGACCTGAGCCAAAGGCAGTCACTTAACCAACTGAGCCACCCACATCCCAGGAATTTTCTATTGTCTTAAGCCACCCAGTTTATGGTATTTTGTTATGCAGCTGAAGACACTAATGGGCAAGAAATGAACAAAGGCTGCTCTCTTTAGATAGTGCTTATGATTTCAGTCCCAAGAGTTAAGGATAGACCCTGTCCTCTCCTATGGTTTCTGTGTCATAAATGTCTGTCTGTATGTCCGTGTCATAAAAGGCTAAATGTCAGTGTCATCTGCCATCTTAAACTCAGTCAGTTTCCCCAATTGGCATGATGCCTTTGATCCTTGTAATTTGTGGTATCTTAGTATTTGTATATTAATAAATTTATTTTTATTTCAAGTTGTATATTTTCTTTAACCCAGCTATCAAAAATATTTTGTTATTGCTGCTGCTGTTTTTGATGTAGTTGTTTACATTTTGGATATCAAATTTATCATGATAAAGTGAAAAAAAAAAGGAAAGAAAAGAAATATCCAGGTCTTTCCCCTGATACTGATATTTTGTACTGGATAATTCTTTGTTTTAAGGATAGTCCTGTACCTTGTAAATCCTGCACCTTGATATTTATTGGTATCCCAAGCTTCTGTTCACTGAATGCCAGAGGCACCCTCAAAGTTGCAACAGCCCAAAATGACTACAGACATTGTTAAATATTATGGAGGGGGAGAGAGTTGGAGGTGGGGGGTGAAGGAAGAGGTGGGAGTGGAATGACAAAATCTCCCTCACTGAGAACCACTGTCCTAGGCTATTTTTCACATCTAGTCTCATAAAAATAAACACAGTAGCATGCTATAACAAATGTTTCAACATAACAAATGCCTCTCAGAAAATAACGCACACTTTTGTCACCTTCTATACATCTAGCTCTAAAAATTTTCTTCTTTTAGTCTGTGACAAAAAGTGTTAGTTGTTTCCCAGTATCCCTTTGGCTGTCCTGCCTTAATAAGAAGAACACTGGTATTTATTTGGGCACACTGCTGTGCAGATAGAAAACTTCATTCCCTAGCTGAGCATGGCCAATCAAAATATGTAAATAGATGTAGATGTTGGCCACTGAGGTCCGAATGGGAGTGCTACGTGAAACTTTCAGAAAGGGCTTACTCTTATTATTTATCTTAGAGAAAGGGCTTACTCTTGTTATTTCTTTTTTTGCATTCTGCTGCCTGGAATTTTAATGTAATGGTTGGGTCTCTGGCAGCCATCCTGAGGCAATTCACTAAAAATAGAGGAAAAACAAGTCAGAAGAAGTCTGGGTCCCTGAAACAGAGCAGCTGCCATATCATTTCAGGATTGTCTCCCTTAGAACTTCAATTCAGAAGAGAAAAATAAATTGTATCTTGTTGACATCACTCTTATTTCAGGTTTCCTACCACATGGAACACAGCCTACTTGTAGTTAACAAATAGCCCATGCCAATTCTAAGAAATTCTCCCAAAGTTTATTTGATGATAATCTGTACTATTTCAATAGCTCTCTTTAAAGTCAAAATGTTTTTTGTAGTATGACAATAATAATATATATCTTATTTTTCAGATCAGAGATAATGTATATAAAGCACATAACACACTGCCTATATGATAGATATATTGCTATAATCAACAATGAGGGCGATTATAACCATTGTAATTATTATTGGATCTGAGAATATCTTCATTTAGAATTCCTATGATCCAGGGAAATTATTCTAATGGTCTTTACAGTGTCTTTTTTGGGTGGCTAGGATATCTGGCTGAGTGAAACACATGTGACTTAACTGTTTTCTTTCATGTTATAGATAAGTATAATATTAAATACACAAATTAATATTTTAAAAATTGTTTGGGGGCCACAAAATGTTATGATATTTAGTCTTTTAAATTCAAGTACGGTTATTATTATTATTATAATATATTATTATATTATTATCCGGCATCACCAATCGTATTTTAGAACTTAGAGATGCCTCGGTATCACTTCTAGAGAATCTGATTTGATTCTTGGATTCAGCCTAAACATTGGAATGTTTTTAGAGCTCTCCAGTTGGTTAAAATCCATAGCAAAGTTTGAAAACCACTGCTTTACACAATAGTCACAACAGGTAGTTTTCCTAGTGTTTGCTACAGTTGTCAGAAATCAAGAGCCTGGTACCTGAAAAGAGTGAGCAAATGTTAGCTCTCCAGGTTGCCAGAGTGCTAATCAAAGTAATTATAAGATTTGCTTTTTTTTTCCATCATATTCTTCTCTTCTGATATTCTTCTCTCCCTATCAATCATTAGCCATTCTAAAATAGGAAAGGGATTTACTATTCAATTTTTTAAAAAACTTTGTATGAACCCTTAGAGTAACAGTTGAAAAGAGACTCTCAGAATGGCTTAGCATCAGAATGGATTCTTATGGCATTTTTAGCCACATTATTTTAACTCCCAACCTATTGCTTTTCTTACTTCTAGTATTGACCTTTGTCACTACTACCACTGGTTTTTTTTTTCAGACTAAAACTGAAAATCAGTTAAGAAAACAAAGGAAAAAAATTCATTACCTCTTTGTGCACCTTGGAAACTTTTTTTTTCTTTAATTTTCTTTAATTTTATTT
This sequence comes from Mellivora capensis, assembly GCA_004024625.1. Lineage (NCBI taxonomy): Eukaryota > Metazoa > Chordata > Mammalia > Carnivora > Mustelidae > Mellivora > Mellivora capensis. The sequence continues at coordinate 113,512 of PISX010004365.1, forward strand.
TTTTTCAGTGTTCCAAAATTCATTGTTTGTGCACCACACCCAGTGCTCCATGCAATATGTGCCGTCTTATAACAAATTACAAGATGAAATAAAGCAATACAAAATGAGGGAGTGGTACTCTGTTTTTTTTAATATCCATTTTCTATGAAAAATAATTCATTATAGCATTGCTCCACCTCCCTCAAAACTCAACTTGCTAAAAAATTATAGTTTATAACAGTCCAATTTTTATGCCTGGAGGTTGTTTTAAAATACACAAAAAGTATGTTATTGCTTGTTCTAAGTGGATATTATGAGCTAGGATTTAAAAGAAAACATTATATATACCCAATTGCTGAGGTCAAACAGGTTTTAAAGTGACTCAGCTTTAATGATAGAAAATGGAATTTGAAAATTGAACACAAAACATTTTTATTTGAAAAGGTCAAAGTGTATTCCTTTAACTTGGTTGTAAATATATTTTTAACTTTTGGGGGGGAAACTCTAACAAAATACATTAACAAGGTTGTTGTAACAAGGAAACATCCATGTTAACATCTCTACAGGTCAAGAAGATAGAGTATTGTCAGCACCTAGAGTACCCTCCAGTTACTTCTCAATCCCACTCTTCTTTCCTGCAAGAGGTAATCAACAGCCTGACTTTTATGGTAAATATTTACTAACTTTTCTTTATAGATTTGCTAATTAAGCATATATCTATAAACACTAGAATTAGTTATGTCTGATTTATAAAATGTGTATATATTTATAATTTATATAAAATGTATGTAAATTTTATATAAATGGAACTCTTTCGGTCTGTGCTCTTTCAATCCATGCTATGCTTGTAAGATTCATTCATATAATTTCCTATAGTTGTAGCTCACTAAATTAATGCTACACATTATTTCATTGTGTTAATATACCACAGTTAATATACCACAGTTTATTCATTACCCTTCAGAAAAATTTGATTGTATTCAGTTTGAGGATATGATAATAAGACTCTTATGAATGTTCTAGTACATGTCTTTTAGCGCATCCAACAAAGGTTGGTGTGATAAAGACCCTGACATGCGGGGAGCTATGGAGATGATTAATAGAGGGACAATGAATAATAATATTATTTAATTGGGGCACCTAGGTGGCTCAGTCACCAAAGCCTCCAACTCTTGATTTCATCTCAGGTCATGATCTCAGGTGAGATCTGTGAGATGGAGTTCTGTATCCAGCTCTGTGCTCAGCAGGGAATCTGCTTGAGATTCTCTTTCTCCTTCTCCCTTGAGTGTGTACATGCTCGCTCTCTCTCTCTCAAATGAATAAATCTTTAAAAAAATATATTCCTTAATTCATACGAGGATGAATGTCCAGGAGACTGAGAAGCGCCCTATCACTTCAGCAAGATATCACAATTCCTTACCCAGTTTTGCATCTGAGCTAGTTCTTAGACCCCGAATCCAGGGACTGGAGAAAAAGCTGGATCCTCAGGAGGCAGAACACAGTTATACCATGGCAATTGTATGCAGTAATGATTTTCTGAGTCCTTTCTCAGGGCAACATATATAAAGTTATTCAGGTTAATCCACTGGCAAAAACAAAAAACAAAAAACAAAAAACAAAACACACACACAAACACACAAACAAACATATCCAAATGTTTTGAGGACTTTTGGACAGCTTTGGAGTGATGTTGATACCAGTGAGCCTGAAGCATCATCATGGCCTGCCGGTCAGGATAGAGATTTATGTGGGGGCAGGTAATAAATAGTGTCTTGACCCAAACCCAGCTCGTGGCGGGTCTGTTGGGTCCACAGACTGAGCTGGTGATCATTTCTCTGTTCCTAAATATATAATTGTAAGGCACAACAAATGGTTGTTGGCAGAACCATAGTACTGGTTCCTTGGCCTGTGGGGTAAGAGCTATCATAAGTGGGGAATTCAAAGTGGCAGCTGCTGAAACTGTCGATACCCTCTTCTGCCACAGTAATAAGTAAAAATGATACTCTCCCTAGAGTTAATGACGGAGGTTGTTATCACTTTTAAAGATCTAAAGGATGCAAGAGTAATATCCTCATTGTACACCCATTTAATTTTCCAGTCTGGCTCCCACATGGGTCAGACATATCCAGGATGATATAATAGATTACCTCAAATTTGAGCAATTAATAGCTTATTTACAGCTGTGGTGCCTGATGCAGTATTTTAGCTAGATAATAGATTAACTAGACTACATAAACATAGTCTCAGGTTTACAGCCAATGATCTCACAAATGCATGCTTTTTCATGTCTGTGGGAAGGGGAACCAGAAATAGTTCATATTCATATGAGATAGATAAAGTAAATATTATCTTGCACAGGGCTATGTTAATTTCTTTCTTTTTTTTTTTTTAAACAACATTCTTCTTCTTCTTCTTTTTTTTTTTTTGCTTTTTTATTTGTCAGAGAGAGAGGGAGAGAGAGAGAAAGAGAGCACAGGCAGACAGAGTGGCAGGCAGAGGCAGAGGGAGAAGCAGGCTCCCTGCCGAGCCAGGAGCCCGATGTGGGACTCAATCCCAGGACCCTGGGATCATGACCTGAGCCGAAGGCAGCTGCTTAACCAACTGAGCCACCCAGGCGTCCCAGGGCTATGTTAATTTCTTCAATCTCCATCATAATAGAGTCCAAAGGGACCCCAACCACTTGCACATTTCACATGAATTCCACATTTCACCATATTAATGAAATCAATTAATCAGAGCAAATGAATAAAGAGAGACAAATCCTTGGGGGCTATGATACAACACATGAAATTTTGCTACTTGGGACACACGACCTAGCAGATGGTCTAATGTAAGAGACATCTGTGATGAGAAAATGTACTGTGTAGAGTTTATAACAATGTCCAATAGAATTCTAACGCATACCCCTGAGGTTCTAGAGAAGGCGGAATATTGTATACCAATTGTAAAACATCCCCTGGTAAAGATGGTAAAGATGGACCAGGAGCCTGGCTAGGGCAACCATGTAGCTCATCTTGAGTTGAGTTCCATCAGACCCACCAAGTCATAACATCAGGTGGAATCTGCACCAATTCACCATGAGATGAAAGTCAGTCATTTTGAATCAGATAGAAGAAGGGCAAAGAATATGAACCACAAGGCCAGGCAAACTAGGCCTGATGCCGTATATCCCACTCTTGCACCTAAACCTTTCCCTTGGCTCACTCTCTGGTCTCTAAGAGGAAAGAGATGGTGAGCATGTAAGGCAGAATAATGAACCCCCAAAGATATCCACATCCTAATCTTCAGAAACTGTGAATATGCTAGGTTATATGGTATAGTGGATTACATATTAGCCCCTAAAAATTCGTGTCCACCAGGAGCCTCAAAATATGACCTCGCATGGGAATAGAATCCTTTTATTTAATAATTAAGGTAAGGATCAAGATGAGATAATAACGGTTTAGGGTAGACTCTAAATCCGATGGAAGTGTCCTTATAAGAAACAGAAAAGGACACACACTAATACAGAGAAGAAGGGGATGTAAAGATAACGGCAGAAATTGTAGTAATGTCTTTATAAGCCAAATACCAAGGATGGCCACCAGTAGCTTCCAGAAGCTAGGAGAAAAACACAGAATGGTTTTTCCTTCAGAGGTTCTAGAGGGACTCAGACCTATGAACACCTTGATTTTGGTTATCTGGATTCCTAAACTGTAAGAAAATAAACTTCTGTGGTTTTAGGCCACCCTGTTTGTGGTAATTCATTAGAGCATCTCTAGAAGATTAATACACATAACAAACAGGAATTAAGGTTATAAATAGAAATAAAGTTGCTTTCAGCTAACCTTGAGAAGGAGAGATTATTCCGGATAATCCAGGTGGGCTCAGTGTCATCATTCAGATCCTTGAATTTGGAAGAGGTAGCAGAAGAGAGAGAAGCAGGGAGATGGCAGCATGAGAAGGAATCTGCCTGCCTGTGATGGCTTTGAAGGTAGAGGAATGAGACCATGTGCCAAGGCATGCAGGTAGCCTCTAGAAGCTGGAAAAGGCAAGAAAGTAGATATTTCTGTAAAGTTTAAGGAAGGAAATCAGTCCTGCTGATGCTTCTTTTAGCACAGTGAATTTCCTCATTGTCCCACGAAAAGTAATTGTATACTTAAATCCCTTCTTATACGTTTACTCCTATTGGTCCTTTTGCATGGGGCATGGACAGTTTCCCTTGTCCATATTTTATCCATTTTTCAAACATAATTCAAGTACATCCTCCTCCAAAAAGGCTTTTTCTGTCCACTTTAGTCCTAACCAAATGTCCCCTTCTCAAATTTTCAATAATATTGATAATCTATATCATATAATCTAGTTCATTCATATATTTTCATCATATATCCTACTGACTAATATGCTAAGCTTGTCTTCCCAAATAAGTTTCAAGCAGTATCAGTCAAAGTCCCAAGCAGAAACAGATGGCAATGGTATACACAAAGTAAGGTAATTTGAGGAGGGTTTATTTCCAAAGGGACTGTTTGTAAAGGTGAGGGCGAGGTGAAGTGCAAGGGATTGTGGAATAACCCGGATATAGTAAAAGCAAGTTAATACCATCCCTAGGCAAGAAGGCATAAGAGGGAAGGACCAGATGCAGAACTCAGAAGGAGAAACGGTAAATTGTAATCAGCTGCCTTGAGAAGAACAGTGACCATTGGTTCAGAGGGTTCAGAGGGCAGATAGTCCTGCATGGGACCTGGGAAAGGTCTCACTCTGGTTGGTGCTTTCATTGACAAGCCCAATTAAAATCATAAGGCAAAGTAGTCCTGTTAACATAGTTCATATGGTTCTGCCTCCTGGGAAAAAGAACAGTGTGGAAAATATTGGAGAATGGATTAGTAGAGGCAACAGAATAAGAGCTTTAGTATCATTCAAACCATCCCGAGGTCCTGACAGGACTATAGGAATAGTGTACAAATATGTATTTATAAATACTCATTAATTGTATCTAATGTAATACAAGAAAAAGAAGCTATGTGATTTTGTTAATTAAACAAATGTTACTTACTTACTGTGGGATAAGCACTCTTCTTTAAGTCCTAAGGATATAGTGGTAAACACAACAAAAAGAAAAAAAAAAAAAACACTTGCTTCGTAGAGATTGCACATGTCATGTAGCTAGAACATATGACAGAGCTATAAAATACTTTGTTATATGCCAGAGATGTGCCCAAATAGATTCCAAATCTCATAATCAAAACCTTTCTCTAAATAGTTTAGTGATTTATAAAAAGTCCATTATGAGAAAAATAGATGATTCTCTTTAAAAGTTAATATGTGGACTTTTCTAAAAAAATAGGGCTAAAATTGCAAGAAATTGTGTTTTTTTTATTTTTTATTTTCTATTTTTTAAATATTTTATTTATTTGTTTGACAGAGAAGAGAGAAATCACAACTAGGCAGAGAGGCAGGCAGAGAGAAAGGGGGAAGCAGGCTCCCCGCTGAGCAGAGAGTCTGATGTGGGGCTTGATCCCAGGACCCTGAGATCATGACCTGAGCCAAAGGCAGAGGCTTAACCCACTGAGCCACCCAGGTACCCCTAAACTGTGTTTTTAAATGTCATTAATTGTTTGTATAAATTCCCCATTGTGTTTGCTTAATAATAGATGGATAGATGAACATTGCATTGATATGTAAATTAGAGCCCTCAACCCAAAAGCTCATGTGATGTGAGTATACATTGACACAAATAAATTCCACAGATGCACAGTGGTAGAGGTTTCAACTAACCTCCAGCCAAGCTTCAGCTTAGTTTGGCCCCATGCATTACCTCTTTGATGAATACCTTTGCTATGAAAATTAGGCATGAAATTCTTTTAATTTTAATGCTGAACATAGTCCCTTTTGGTTGTTCGATGACAGACCAACAGTTCTCCAATAGAATATTTGAAATTTTTCAAATGTTACATAAGAGAATTGCTTTAACTTAGTTACCCTTTGAAAACATTAATTTTCGGTGTCCTTATAAATATATGTTAGCTCCTTTTGTTAAGCCTGAGTAACTCTCCATTTGCATGTAAGTTTACCAAAACCCTCTTTATCAAGATATTCAGGGTCTTAGATATTTTAATCAAAATGTCCAACAATTAAAAAGACACTTAAGGACCTATAATAAATCTTCATGGACAGGATCATTGTCACAAGTATTCATTATCAATTATTTTCAGGCAGTCAACCTAATTATTATTATTATATACCAAATACATAGGAAGCACTATTTTAGGAACTTTGAAGAGAAAAAGATATATAGAGTATAGAAAATGTCCTTAAGTGTCTAACCTAGTTTTAGATGAAAACATAGGTGGGGAGAAGCTAACTGTAACTCATGAAAAAAATGTAATTCTGAGGTCCTTATATGTTGAAATTTAAGAAGATACTAACTATATGTAAACAAGAAATCCTTCAGGGGAGATAAATATTTGAGCTGATCCCTGCAGAAGGGGGTTTTATTTGTTTTTATCTAATATGGAAGAAGATAACATTTCAGGAAGAGAAAAAGACATAACAGAAAGGCAGGTATTTGAAAGTATGGGGCTTTTGGTTACCCAGGTTTTTGCTTGGACAAATAAATCTGTTTGGTTTTGTCCATTAGGAAGACATTATGTGGAAAATTTCCAAGACCACTTTCTTCCCATTGCATCTGAAAATATTTATATTATTCACAGCCAGAATAATTATATTCACTTGCTTCTTTGTAAAAGCAGATCATTATTTACAAGATCAATAGTTTTAAACAATTAAATGTAATAGATAAAACTCTTATGAAAATGAAATGTTAGCTGTTTAATCAATTATAAAACCTTTCCTCTTATCTGTTCATCAAAAATTCCATCAATCCTTTAAGAACTTATTTTTCATCTGCAGACCAGAATTTCCCTCTCTTTATTTTGTGTTTCAATAGACATTTATATGTGTTTCAGGACAAATAACCACATTATATATTGCTTTTAGAATTTACACCCAGCTAATATTTATTTATCTTCAAATACTGAGTTTTCTATCAAACAGTAAACATTATGTAATAGGTCATATTTGTCTTTTCCCTTTAAGTTCTCAAAAGCATAAAGGTAACTTTGATTCTTAATCATAGGATTTACATTAAGCTAAATAATCAGTGTATTTGTTTCTCCTTTCACTTAAATGTATATTTGTAAACTGTAAAAATATTAGGATATGTATTCACATGTAGAGTATATTTTAAAATCATGACATTATTTTTTATGTAGTCTTTCTCAAATACTTGTAAAGACAAATAATAAATTGAGTAAAATTTTATTTTTATTTTGAAAAGTACTGGTTCATGTGAAATGTCCCTAGTACAAGAATGTCTCCATGAATAATTTTTACACATTTATGAACTATTCTTTCTCAAGCAGTATAGTTAAGAGCTTTTTGAGAGTTATGATTCTACTAAATAAAAAATAAAAACAAAGAGGTACAAAGAAAACTATTTGTTAAAACACATAGCTTTGTAAAAATTATAACTTAACTATAATTACAGTGACATGCTGCCCAATTAATCTTTCCCAACAGCTCAGTGTAGGAATTGGTAAGTATGTTTTATAACTTTAATTGAATTTTTACTCAGTGCTAAAATAATGGCTCTTAAAGCTACACAGCTTAACAACCAAAGAGTTATGTACAGTTACAGATGGTGAAAATATTTGTACTGCAGATCTACTGTATTCTCCATTTCCAAATTTACAGTTTTCTGATCAGCAAATCCTAGACTACGTACAGTCATGTTCAGTTCGTGACGTAACTGACAAGGCAGTAAAAATACTGATCATATCAGTTGAATCACTGTAAGGTGTACCGATGGCTGATTAAGTTTTTGGTGAGAAAAGTAGGAAACCATTACGATACTCTGATAATACAGAATGAAAGAAGGTGAAACTCTTTGGAAATCATAATCTAGGTAAAAGGTAGTTCTCTGTGTGTATTTGTGGTTCTGTTAATGTGATTTGTTGTTATGCTACCTTTAGGTAATAGGATTTGTGGGCATTTGAAAGAATTTCCTCCAAATAATTTTGTCTTATATCCTTTAAATTTTGCTATTAGTAATTATGTTTTTGTTTTAAATATTGGAAATCTAAGAGCTTCTGAAATGTATTGGGTCCCTAAACATCTAAAAATGTGTTTGTTAGAATGTTTTTTGGGGGGAATTATGTGAGGGTATGGAATGAGGGTGTTGTATAACTGGAGCATGTATATAGTTGCTCAGGGCCTTTGAATTTACAGAAGGGATAAAATTCTGTGGTAGAAATTTGATATATCAAACACAACCTGTTGAAGAATCTTTCTAGTCATCTGAGGGTGGTCATGGTACATAGTTCTGCTCAAAGAGTCATAGGTGATAGTTTGCTAGGTGGGATTTCTGAGACTCTGAAGACTTTTTTAATTAAAAAAAAAAGGAGGGTAGATTCAGCTTATACACCCTTTTATGCCTTTTTGGGGTTGTTTTTCCTTTTTCCCCTAACTCATCTTGCTTGGAATGCTGATTAGAGGCTATACTGCAGTCATGAAGAAACAAACATGCGAAAAATATTAAAGCATAAGGTGGGACAACTCTGTACCTCTAATAGCATATGATTGAGGACTTCCTTAAAAGGACTCCTTATGGCTTAAAACTAATAGACTTCTATCTGAGTCAAGCACATTAATGCAGAGTTTCTGTTGTGTGTAGCCAAGTGAAATTCTTACAGATACACTTTCAATCTCCCCATGCAGAGGACTGCCTCCCCATTACTTACTAATCCTTTTGCAATGCCAAAGCCAATTGGATAACCCAGGAGAATGCCAATGTCACATTGCTTAATACTGATACCAATGTTGG